>CAKAOI010002512.1:17556-53545 GCA_916701655.1 Sebastiscus albofasciatus
GTGTTGTGCGTTCAGAGATGGTATTCTGCATACCTTGGTTGTAACGAGTGGTTATTTGAGTTACTGTTGCCTTTCTATCATCTCCAACCACTCTGCCTCCTCTGACCACTGACATCAACAAGGCATTTCTGTCCACACAACTGCCGCTCACTGGATATTCTCTCTTGTTCGGACCATTCTCTGTAAACCCTAGAGATGGTTGTGCGTGAAAATCCCAGTAGATCAGCAGTTTTTGAAATACTCAGACCAGCCCGTCTGGCACCAACAACCATGCCACGTTCAAAGTCACTTAAATCCCCTTTCTTCCCCATTCTGATGCTCGGTTTGAACTTCAGCAAGTCGTCTTCACCACGTCCAGATGCCTAAATGCATTGAGTTACTGTCATGTGATTGGCTGATTTGCTATTTGTGTTAACAAGCAATTGAACAGGTGTGCCTAATAAAGTGGCCGGTGAGTGTATAATCAGGGCTTTACCGAATAGTCCGGCACTTCATGACATTGACATTTGAATTATTATTATTATTAAGCTCTTATTACTGTAATAATCACTTATGTTTCTGTTGACATTGGTTGAGTCTATCATTTTTATCTTTGATAATACAGATAATGATGTTACACCCACGTACGGCGCAGTGTGAAGAAACCATCTACCAAAACACAAGTTCATAAAAACATACAAAGTTGCAGCCAGCAGCTCTTCTATTCAGCCTTTGGCCCCCAATCCACAAATGTTGTTGACAAGCTCCTGATTGTTCTTTTAATCTTAAAGTTGCTTATTTAATAAATGTGAGTGACTTTGAGTACGAGTGCAGCACAGTTTAGAAAGATACTGTCAGGTTTGATGTAGAATTGCTGCATGGCTGCCTATCTATACCTCATGTTGAAAACTGCATATACTTATTTTGCTTTTAATTAAACCCCAAACCTTAGCTTTACTGTTTGACCCACAGAGCAGTCCTGTGGGGAAGGAGAACAGAAGACACACAGTCTCTCTAATTGCAAATGGTCCATTAAGAGCCAAGCGCTTTGCCTGTGAATCAGGAAGTGTTCTCCTGTGTCCTGATGCTGCTCCGTCTACTTGGGGTACAGCGAAGGTGAAATAGCTCATTAAGTCAATGACACCATTATCACTGGTGTGTTTTAGAATGAATGTCATCATAGATCCCAAAATATCTCAAACTTCTCTCTAATCTAGAGACTCAAACTGACCTCTAAAATGATCAAAATTATGTGACTTTGAGAACTCAGCGTTTTTGTGTGTGTGAATCCAGCTGTTTAAGTGCAGATGACGGAGATGTTCCTGTAATATGTCTTGACGACACCCTTGGGTAGATGGATGAGACCTCCGCCTGGGCAGCCAGCAAGAGTAATTTTCGACTAAAATTAGACAAAGGAGAAGAGGACAGGCTAAATATAGGCACGTCTTTTTTTTTCAAGCTGAGCTATTTCTGTCTCATTTCCTCATACAAATCCTGACAAGTCATTATTTGAAGCCATTATTTCTTCTTGTTTTGGCAGCTGGGTCGTTGGCACTGTTATTAAGAGTATCATCCAAGATTCATCTTCTCATCAGCTCAGGCGCTTCAGCATTTTTCACTTCCTTTTGTTCTAAGTTTTCCCCAGGGACTGTTAAAATATACTGTAATTGCTAATGCTCAGGTCACTGTAGTTAAAGGTTGAAACTGTGAATTAGATTTTATAACTTTTCAATCATTTTAAAAACATGACCATATAAGGCACATTAGTTGTTTTTCTCAATGCACAGTTAAATGTTTTTGGCACTTTTCATTATGTATTAATAACTTTGTGTTCTTGTCTTAAACATTTTCTCAGCAGCTCCCTTATCTCAAATCTTGTAACATATTAATAACCCTTAAATTACTGAATCCCTGACGTATGCATCCTGCAAAGTGAAAAGTGTTATTTCACATTTCTTTCCAGCTACAAAGTTTCAAGATTCAAAGTGCTCATGTATTTTGTGTGTTGTTTATTTATTTTGTTTCTTATTTGGGGATTTATGGTGATATATTGATATATGTGAAAATCAGTCTGTTCTGTTGGCGCTTTTAACAATAATCATCCATGTTTCATACATTAAAGGTGCATTGTGTAGGATTTGGCATCATCTAGTGGTGTGGTTGCAGATTGCAACCAACTGAGTACCCTTCCGCTCACTCCTCCCTTTCAAAGACTGCGGTAACGTGAGCCGCCGAGTGCTAAACCGTTGCTACGCCGTTCGCCTCGCTCAGAGGCCATCCTTACCATAATAACACTACTTTAGGAGCAACGGAAGTCAGACGGCGGCTGGCGGTACGACGGTTTTGCGCTCTGCAGCTCACATTACCGCAGTTTCACTTCAGAACTACGGTGGCCTTCAGGTAACGTAAAAACGTGAAAGGCTCTCTCTAGAGCCAGTGTTTGGTTTGTCCGTTCTGGGCTACTGTAGAAACATGGTGGAGCAACATGGCCGACTTCGTGAAGAGGACCCGCTCCCTATGTAGATATGAAGGGCTCATTCTAAGCTAACGAACACACAACGATTCTTAGTTTCAGGTGATTATACACTATACTACCACATCATTATCAACCCTATCCTTTTATTTTTTCTAAACTGCTGCATGAAAATGCAGAAGTATTCCATGCGTTATATAAATCTTTACTGGACAATACTCATATCTGTAAATGTAAAAGATTTCATGTACTGGGAAGAGGTTAAAGATAGATTTACACCTCACGAGACAATTTAATATTCTATTCATTCACTGAGGGACTACACCATTTGTATACATTAGGTCTGCCTCTTTGTCGGTTAGTTATTGGTCGTTTTAGTCTAAATCAACTAAGATTTCTTCGTTGATTAGCCATTTTGGATGCTTTCTTCATGCTGAATGATTTATTTCCAAGAAACCTATAAGCACATCTCTGGTAAACACAAGATTTAAAGTGGTGCTTTTGTGTGATTCCTTGTGGAGAAACTCAGTCTCACAGATCTGTCAATGAAATCAACTAATCGATTGGTTGACTAAATCTTATGAGCATTAGTTGACTAACAATTTCTTTGGTCAAGAACATCCCTAGCATAGCTTGTCTTGAGAAAATTACTTAATTGAAACAAGTGGTATCAAAAATATTTAGTATGCTCTGTGACCACTGCGCCACCATGACAAGTTTCAGTACCTGACAGATTCCATTTTTAGCAGCGAGTGAGGAGGAGGTGTCGTGGTGACCCCGGCTCCATGTCGCTGCAGCCCGCCTGGGGGGGTGCAGCTGGCAGGCAGAGATTGGACTCAGCTGGCACTGCTGGAGACTCCTCGGGTGGGAGGTGGGGTTGGGGTGTGTGAGACACCAGTGCCAAGGCGGTTGTGTTTTCCAGCGCCAGAGGCCAGGACTGCCCCTCAGTGCCGTCTGCCTCTGTGAGGCGGCTTGTGCATATGTGCTCTTGTTTCTCTATACTTATGAGGACTATTGCCTCCGAACAATACAAGGACGAGGAAGCTGCTCTGTAAGTGGTAACAATATGTTGGGACTCACTCATTTAAAGACCTGAGGTTAGTGTAAAATGTAGGATTAGATTTCGGGTCAAGGTTTATTTAGGCAGGTGGTAGTGAAGGTCACAGTTAGAGCTATAGGGGTTAAGGAATAAAAACACTCAAAGTGTGTGTGTGAGCAGTTTTCATTTTGCTTAACATACAGCTTCCTGATGATGGATCAAAATAGGATTAAAAGTCAAAGCGAGACACCAGAAGGTGATTTAAGGGGTGGCAGGTGTTCTGTGTCTTTATGAAATATGGCACGGAGTAAACTTTGAGTTTGTATGCAAATGAAGCTCTTACAGATCAGATTTTAATTCTGCCAACTCTGGGTCCAATACCGGGGAGATAGTAATCTAAAAAATATCTGATGAACCTCACGATTGGACAGTTTGTTCCAGGCTCTCTTTGTTTCCACTGTGCACACTAACAAAACAAGTCCCAGGGGGCTTCTACCTGTTACTTAAAGCTGATGTTGAGGCAAAATGAATAATTTGTAGCTGAAATAATTGTCCTGAGCTTTGTTATTTTTTAATTTCATCTCATCCGTGCCTTTAGGCCATTTATATAGCAAAGTACTCTGTGTATCTGTTGACATTTGTATGTGTGTGTGTTCACAGCAGCAGGTTGCAGATGCACCATAAGGAGGCTTCTGGAGGCTGGAGGGCAGCTGCAGGACTGAGCCAAGAAGTCTCTGAGGAACAACACATTGAAAGCTTAAGGCATGAATAATAGCATAATTCATCTGAGAAAATATGCAGTAATTAAAATTTTGAATGCAAAATAACAAAGAAAGCATGTATTTTTTTGAGAAACACAAAAAGAGAAACAAAACATATGGGTTTTTTCAGCTTCTAAGTCACTATTGTATTGTCTATATGTCCACAGGTGATGTGGAGGTTAAAGCTGCATTATGGGATTGAAAGACTCCAAAGCAACGTCATAGCCACAAAGCCTTGACAAGACTCCAGCAGTTACAGTCACAACTTTTCAAATGTAAGTCCAGTTTTCACTCACTTTTTTATCTCTGGTCTGGTCCTCCAAATGCTGGGAAAAAATATCTGGGTCTCCAGTTTGCTAGATGGTCCACATTCTTCTATATCATTCACATTGTCTCATGCTGTAACGTATCATTTGTCTGAGCTTGATTGCTGAGAGTGACGGCCTTTTGTTTTATATGGTGGGAGCCGTAGTTAGTCAACCATATAAACCACGGTCTGAAAGCTGCACATAGCTGCAGTTTAGTGCAGCGCTGCCACTGGCAATCCTCTCACATAACAGGGGGTACTTTGATTCTGTGGTACTATTAATGCCACTGAAAACTTGGTTTCAAATCTTAAGTACTTAACTGAAGTTAAAGTTCAGACAGAAACATCCTGAGTTATTATTCATGAGGTGTTAACCCTCAGAAACTCAGCTAATATGCTTCACCTGGACCGTGTGGCTGCGGTTTGATCCAAAGTGATTGACAACATAAACAAACAACCAAAAAACTGTCATCAGATTTTGATTGTTTAGCTAAACTCAGGGGTGCCCCGGTAGCTCGCTTGGTAGAGCGGGCGCCCCATGCACCAAGAGTCCTTACCACAGCAGCTTAGGATCAAATCCGACCTGTGGCCATTTGCTGCATGTCGTCCCCTGTCTCTCCCCCTTTCATGACAAACACTATCTCTATCAAATAAAGGCAAAAAAAACTAAAAATAATCTTTAAAAAAAAAGTATTGCTAAACTCTGATTAGTACACGGAGATATGTGATGTCACCCTTTTCCAACTGAAACTTGTTTCATGCGTCCTGCAGTCGGCACGGATGTCTGGTCGTCCACACTGATTGCGGTTGATAGCAGCTCCAAGAACGGACCCCTTCTCTTCTGTAGTCTTCCTCTGTTGTTGTAGACTAGTCTACTTTTTGAAAACTGATTGACAGCTGCTCTGAGCCAACTATTGCAACGACGCGGTCTGTGCAACCCCGTCCACGTCGTTATAAAATCTTCGAGATGCACGGCTCAATGCAATATCGCCATCCGCACCGCGCTGACCGCAAGAAGCATGAAAGAGGTTTAAGCCCTGTTCACTTCAATCTTGTGAGAGTAACAAGGACAAAAACACTAAAGAAACATTTTTCTAATCTGAGAAAGTACAGTAGGGCCTTTAAAAATATCACTATAAAGAGCTTGGAAATAGAAATACCCACTGTATGTCATGAAATTGCGATGGTCAGTGTGATTTGAGCATCTTGTTATGATGAACTGTCATTACTTTTCACTGTTAGCAATTTTCCTCAACCCGCCTTGTCCGCTTCCACTTGGCAATTTCCCAGAATGATCTCTGACAACAGTCACAAAAAGGGATGTGAACTTGTTGCTTTCCATCAGAAATTCATTCGTCCTTAGTAACTTCTGAATGCTGCAATAGTGGGTTTAGAAATGAGGGAAGAAATTCACCTCAGCATTGACTTACCTCCCTTAAGATTGCTATTCCGTAGCCACAGTTGATCAAGAACTGAATCTCCCCCAGTAGGTTTCTCTCAGCTTTTCTTATGACTTCAAAAAGCTGGAAAGTAGGGTGAAGAATGAGAGGTAGAGTGCTCAAAGCTCAGTCAGCCACATCCCTCTATTCTCTATAATAGGCCTCTGTTGGTCATTAACCTCAGGTAATCAGGTGTACCACTCTAGCTGAAAATCCGTCTGGTTACTGGAAGCTATTTTCCAGTTGAAATGTCTTAGTTTGGCTTTAAGGGGCTCCTCCTCGTTTTATGGCCTCTTATGTTCTTCAGACACATTGCCCTTTTCACACGCAATTACCTCCTCAGCTCCATTTCAGGCTCATTAGCAGGACTTGCAGGCTTATCCCTCCCTAAAAGTAGAGGCTTCAGGGAGATGACAAGTTCCTCTGCTCCTGGTAGAGGATCGTTTAGCTCATCTTAAACTATGGAACTGTAAAGAAATGAATTTCAAAATGAGAGGTTAAAGTGAGCTGAATTGAGCACATGTTTTTGTACAATAGAAATAATCACTGAGGGAAGATAAATGTGAGTTTGAAGATATTATACCCAGTTATAGTTTCATCACTTTGGCTGAACTGAATTGTATTAGCACTAAGGATTTCTGCTGCAGATTTGTCCATGTTTATTTTAAATCACCTGGGTGTAGTCCATCAGGAAGGCTTTTAGAAACTGGAAAGAGAAGTTTGATCCCCACAACAACCATGCAACCTTTCACGGTGTTTGTGAGCAAGAATGTAATCCTCTGGCCTCTACCTCATTGTATGTTTGTGTGGGTAAAAGAGAGTCAGCTGCTTATTGTCAAATGTAAGCCCATGCAGCGGAGGATCAAATGCATTGCTTTGGAAACATTTAAACCCAGATAACCTTCAGAGCAGGACGCATAAAACTTCATAGTCAGCAAATACGTGGCTCCAGCTCATGGCGAAGTCACCTGGTAGCTTGTTAGATATTCTGTAGCTGACTTTTTGATGTCAGGTCTCATCTGCACTTATGGAATACTATTTCATTCAGTATTATTAAAAATAAATAAATATGCCTAAATAGATATGGATGTGAAATAAATCCTGAAATAAGTAAGTGAGTAATACATACAGTATATAAATAAATGTAATAAATATAATTCTATAAATAAGTCAATATAGATCAATAAATAGATAAATATTTTTATTTAAAAAAGGATGTTTTTTAAAGGACTACTGATATTTATTTCAGGGGACTTTTATCACATAATTCTATATATATTTATATTTCCGGGAAACTACTTCGCCAGAAAGTTTTTTTAATATAGATGTCTTTATTTATATATTTATTTATTGAACTATATTGAGTCATTTTTATATTTATATATACATTTATTTATATATGTATTGCCTCATTTATTTATTTCAGGATTTATTTCATATCCTTACTTATTTATTTCATAGGCTTATTTATTTATTTTATTTATTTATTTTATTTTATTTATTTATTTATTCAATATTGAGTTAAATGGCATTCCATACGTACTGTGAGGTTTAAGAAACAATTTAATAATAAGTTGTATTTTGTCATCATTACGAGAAAGTCTGCTCCAGGATTTTTTTTTTTTTAAGTTAATAGTGAATGAAACAGTAAATTTAACATCAAAGGCAAAAATGCCCGTAGTAACACTCTTTAAAGAAATGATTTCAAAGTACAGAGAGTTTGAGGTGGTCAGGCGGTTCACATTTCAAGTTTTGTCCCCGGGGTTTGGCGGGCCAGGATGTTTATTGACCCGAGGATATGAATGGCTGTTTTTGAAGTTTCTAGAAGTAAAGCATGGCATTTCGATTGATGCACAAAGTAGATAGATGCATAGTTTTGAAGACACAATTGGAGCTGCCAGTACGCTGAAACTAGTTCAATAAGGAGAGATTAATTGGAAGTGTATAATGATATTTATAGAGGTTAGCAACAGAGAGAGACTTTGGCATTTAGACTTCACTAAGCCTGGGCCCATATGAAGATAAGAGATAGGACAAGATCCCCTGGAGTCTAGATGCTGGTGGCGGTGGAGTGAAGCCAGCAGGTGGTTGATGGAAACTCTCAGTTAAATCTCCTTGAACATCCTGGAGGTTATAATGGCCATGGGTTGTGCAATAGTAGGTCTAAAACGACAGCTTCCAGGGACTGATTGGCTCGAGGAACGCGGCAGAAAGATGATGATTGGTCAGATATGGTGGTGTCAGAATTGTGAATGTTGACTTTAACAAAGTGACGGAGAAGATTACAACAGGAGAAAATAGCAGAAATTCACCCATATAGGAATAAAGGCAGAAAGTGAAAGAAAAGATCTTCCTTATTGAACTTTTCCCAAAGCTTCATGATGATGTGATGATTTTTATACCCATGCATACATGAGAGCTGTTCAGGATATACTTATGACCCCTCATCACAGGCTCTGCCTCAGTGTGGACATGAGTTGTAAGCAGCTCAGCCAAAGAGCAAGTTTTACTGCTCAGATTTTTTTCATTTTAGGCACCTAAAGAGGTGAAAGTGTCCAGAAAGTAAGATTAAATTATTAAAAATCAGAGGAAAGTTAGAAAAGAAAAACCTATTGCTGTGTAAAAGAACACACGTATCCTCATTCAACTGTTTGTATGATATCTTACAAAACGTTATTCCTCATTTTCTTGTGTTTTTCTATGAATGTCCAGCAACATGTGTCAATTATCACTTGTTACATGGATACAGTCTTTCCAAAATGAACTTCTGTCTTCACAGGAAACAACTTGGTTAGATTTAGGCAACAAAAACAACTAGTTAGGTTTAGTTTACACTGTCACGTTACTGTTTTACAAACTGTTACACCTCTGTGTATATATATATACATGTATACAATGGAAGACAGAGATTTAAAGAACAATAAATAAATGAAATAAATCTAAATAAATAAAATAAAAATAATAAATAAATACCTTAAAGTACATAAATTCAAATAAGTTAATTAAAAGAAAAATAAATTGTATTATATGTAAATATAATAAATATGTGTAATAAATTAATTAAATTAAAATGAATAAATAAACAAATCCGACTGATCATAATGACATTGTAAAATCAACTAAATTGACATACATCTGTAATAAATTCCAAAAGTACGGGCACGTGGTCATGACCAGTTTAAATCTTATAACTTCTAATCTGGTTGGGTTACAGACAAGTTCTGAAAATAAATCAAAAATAGTTGCCACCTCTTATAAATGAGTCTGTCGACCCTTTGAGGGTCCAAGTTGAGCTCATCTAATCTTAATGTCAAGACACACTTAAATTTGACTACTTTTGGGCCAACAGATAAATAAATCAGTAATGGTTTGAGCGTAAGGTCAGTGGATGAACTGTCTCCTTTTGTTGCCCTTTCAGACAATCACAAAATCCCTTTAAACTGCTTTATCTGTAATCAAAGAGACGCACGCAGGGAAGCAAGTGTAGAGCAGACTAAAATACACCAGTCACTCAAATCCAGATAAATAATGAAGACACCAGACTGCTTACTTCATTTGAAGACGGGAATAGCTTTGTGATGCAACATCACAGGAGAGGACTTAACAATAGCGTACCATGCAGCATTACACTTAGCGGCAATTCAGAGCGGGATGAAATATTTAACAACACAACTCTTCAATTGAGTTATGGAGCATGTCGGTGTTCGTCGGCGCCAGACATCTGTTTGATACTTTCAGTAATTGGTCAAGACTTGTTATACGATTAAGAAGCTAAAATTAACAAATACATTTAATGCCGGTTTACTATCTGTCCTTTGTGATATAGCTGCCTATTTATCATTTCCCACTTACAGCAACTGATGCAATCATCCCTCTCTATCTGTGTGGGTTTCTCCATATAGCCCTGAGGTAAATCTGATAAAGCAAAGTTATGTTACCCTCATTCAGTCTCCTCATTCACAAGCCTTGCTGTATGCAACTTCATAACATTGTTTTTCCTTCACAAAAGACTCCTCTAAAGGGATTTATGTAAGTCGCCGTGTCTGGAGTAGCCTCAGATTGGATCTCATCTGATTAAATATGAACACATTTTTTATTATACTTGAAACTACATTCTCTTGTCTGTGTCACTTGATTTCAATGGGAACTTACTCTGTAATTCAATACAGCAGTGTCACCCAGGGGAGAAACACCACTGGGAACATTTTAAGAGGTGAAACAGTTAAATAAATCTATTTTCTGTAGTCTTTCGTGTTTGTACGGTGCTGTTTTATCCAATACAGAAGTGCCCTCTAGTGGAAGTGATTCATATCTATGCACCTCCAGATTGCTGAGTTTCTTCTTTGCATACAAAATGAGTAAAAGGCACAGCTGGGAAAGAGAAACTAAATGTCCACAGAAGATTACAACAAGGCAGTTTATTAATGGTTCAGCAGGCAAACACATGATATCATTAATACTTTAAATGTTGCGTCCAAACAACGTCAAAGAGCAGGTGTTGATACTTGTACAAGCTCCTCCTGTACAGAAATGTGCAGACCATTGTATAGTTTAGTAGATTAGATTGTTTCTTCCCACACTTTCTGTTGTGGAATAATGACATAATTAATGTTTTCGCTCCCCGGGAGGGTAGATGTAGTGGGAAGCCTCCCAACATGCACAAAGGCTACTACTGTCATTGTTTTTGACATTTTGTCCTATAGTGTTTACACTGATCCTACATTTCATCTGTTGTTATTTCAGTCAGTATTAGGGGCAAAACGGATAGACTGTGAGTGCTATTGTCTGTAGGTTTGTTGGAAATACAAACATAATCTATCACTGTGAAGATGCTTTGGCCTGAGAGGCTAATAAAACACAGCGAAGAACAAAAATTTTGTCTGTTAGCATTCTTCTAACCCAAGGTGGCTCCAATGTGAACAAATAATATGAGTAAAAACACAAAAAAAAAATTAAATCAAGAGGATAAAAGACCACAATAAAGGAAATGTAAATTTTGATTTTAATAACAATCTATAACAATAATAGGGATATATTGAATAATACTGATATACTGAATAAAAGATAAAGACACTGATGATAATAATAATAATATATAAACTAAATTGCTCATGGAAATCTCAGAAATGGAGGTATTTTTTTAACAAAATACAAAGTTCAATTTGCAGTGTTTGTAGTTATTCTCTGATATACTGTACATAGATGTTTATACCATCTTTATTCAGTAACTAGGAGGTTAAAGTGCTGACTTTGAGTTTTAAAGGTACAGTGTATAGGATTTGATGGCATATAGTGGTGTGGTTGCAGATTGAAACCAACTGAGTACCCCTCCGCTCACTCCTCCTAACGTGAGCCACCGAGTGCAAAACCATTTTGACGCCGTTCGCCTCACTCAAAGACCATCCTCGCCATAATAACACTACTTTAGGAGCAACGGAAGTCAGACACCGGCTGACGGTACCACAGTTTTGCACTCTGTGGCTCACGTTACTGCAGTTTCACAAGCATGTCGGAGAACTACGGTGGCCTTCAGGTAACGTAAAAACGTGAAAGTCTCTCTCTAGAGCCAGTGTTTGGTTTGTCCGTTCTGGGCTACTGTAGAAACATGGTGGAGCAACGTGGCGGACTCTGTGATGAGGACCCGCTCCCTATGTAGATATGAAGCTCTCATTCTAAGCTAACGAAAACACAACTATTCTTAGTTTCAGGTGATTATACACTAATGAAAACATAGTTATGAATATTATATTCCATTTGTCTAGATAGAGTCCCTGAAATGTTACACACTGTTCCTTTAAGGCAGGTCTAAGATGTCGACAGTCGGGACTCATAGCCCCTTTTATCATATAGGTACCTTTTAGTTTATATAAAAAGGGCAGCACTGTTACAATGTACATTGTATGTAAAAACCCTAAAATGAAAGTTGACACTTAACCTCATAGTTACTGTTCAGTGTCATAGTCTTTATTCTGCTATACCATATTTTAAGGGCATACAGCGGGCAAACAGTTTCTACTCATTTTAGTTTTTGAATCTTTTATTATCTCTCACAAGCATGCACAAACTCACACATATGTTCACACACTGGGTTAATGAATCTGGCCTACTGTTCTCTTCCTGTGCTACTATCTTTGTGTTAACAAAAAGGCCTAATTAATGTATTTAACCTTTAGTTATCAAGCAGACAACTCTACCAAACACAAGTTCCAGACCCCTCCACTCTGCCACTTCATATATGGTCCTTGTTTAGCTATAAAGATCCATTTTGACCTTTTGGAAAGAGTGCAGTAATTTCAGTTTTTAGTAAAAACATCATAAGATAAGAAGATAGAGTACCACTGATGACAAAAAAATAAAGCTGTAATACATAACTTGAGCAGAAGAAACAAGCCCGTGCATTTTATTTTATTGAATCTACCAGTATGTCATCTAAGTTGCAGACACATGTTCATCAATTCTAGATTGTGTTAGATAAAGTTTCCTAAACTCCTCTCCTTTCTGTGAATGAGACAGAATTTGAAGTCTCGTGGATCTCTGTCTCCCCCTGCTGTAAGAGGGTGATTGTTGTGGCCAAGTGCCTGATTTTAGTTATAACAGTGTCAAACAGATTTACAGGAAGACGTTTTTTAATCATTGTCATATAACACATTATTATGCTTACAAAAATGTTTTTCATAAATCTTTTATAGCAAAAAAGAAAATCCAGATGAGGCATTTCCACATAATATGTACAACCTGCTACATCAGCAACATGATAATATTAAGAATATATAACATTACTTTTATTGATATTTGACTAAGGGCTGTCAAAGTTAATGCAATAATAACGTGTTAATGCAAATTCGTTTTAACGCCACTAATTTCTTTAACGCTTGTGATATCGATCTTTCGGAGGTTGTAGCAGTTTTAAAACTAGAGAAAAGATCATGACATCATATAAAACTAGAAAAAAACCTAAGGAATCCATTGGTACCAACCATGTCATACTAGCTTGTCCAGAAGAAGGTTAAGTAACGCTCCAAACCTACGATAGATTTTGGCGAAAAACTTGCATGGCCAATATCAAAGGGGTCCCTTGACCTCTGACCTCAAGATATGTGAATGAAAATGAGTTCTCTGGGTACCCACGAGTCTCCCCTTTACAGACATGCCCACTTTATGATAATCACATGCAGTTTGGGGCAAGTCATAGCCAAGTCAGCACACTGATACACTGACAGCTGTTGTTGCCTGTTGGGCTTCAGTTTGCCATGTTATGATTTTGAGCATATTTTTTTATGCTAAATGCAGTACCTGTGAGGGTTTCTGGACAATATTTGTCATTTTTTTCGTGTTGTTAATTGATTTCCAATAATAAATATATACATACATTTGCATAAAACAAGCATATTTGTCCACTCCCATGTTGACGAGGGTATTAAATACTTATACAAATATCCCTTTAAGGTACATTTTGAACAGATAAAAATATGTGATTCATTTGGGAGTAATTGTGATGAACTATGGACAATCAAGCGATTAATCGCGATGAAATATTTTAATCCATTGACAGCCCTAATTTGACAACATTTGCTAATATTACATGTTAGCCTTTACATAAGCAAATACGGCGTTCAGCATCTTACTTAAGGATCATAAAGCTCATATGGCTGCTAATGTGCTCTTTTACCATCAAACAAGTGAGCTTTGTCTAAAGTGTTGTTGTTCTTTAAAGTCCCTCAGTCTCTGCCTCTGCCTCTTGTAGAGGCCTGAGTATGACCTCTCTCCTATAGGAGAAGTGGGTGAGTTTGACCATCTGGCTCGTCCTCTCCCTGTGTTGCAGCAGGCGGTAAACCGACAGGGTGAATTTAGCCAGCACCACTGTGCAGATGATCTCCACCAGCAGCAGTGAGGTGTAGATCATCATCTGAGATTTGCACCCCTGAACTTTGTTTCTGTACTGAAGCATGAAGGAAGGCGATGGCTCCTGAGTGACCGGCTCAATGGGGCAGGTGAAGATCACTGCAGTGGTTTGTGGAGGAGGCGTCGTTGTTTTGGTGGTTGTCGGTTGGGTAGTCGTGAGGGTGGTGGTTGTGGGCATAGTTGTTGAAGGTGTAGTTGTGGTCATAGTTGTTGTGGGCATAGTTGTTGAGATAGTGGTCGTGGGTGCAGTTGTTGTTAGAGTGGTCGTGGGTGCGGTTGTCGTTAGAGGGGTCGTGGGTGCGGTTGTCGTTAGAGTGGTCGTGGGTGCAGTTGTCGTTATAGTGGTCGTGGGTGCGGTTGTTGTTAGAGTGGTGGTGGGTGCGGTTGTTGTTATAGTGGTCGTGGGTGCAGTTGTTGTTAGAGTGGTCGTGGGTGCAGTTGTTGTTAGAGTGGTCGTGGGTGCGGTTGTTGTTATAGTGATCGTGGGTGTGGTTGTTGTTATAGTGGTGGTGGGTGCAGTTGTTGTTATAGTGGGGGTGGGTGCAGTTGTTGTTATAGTGGGGGTGGGTGCAGTTGTTGTCATAGTGGTGGTGGGTGCAGTTGTCGTTAGAGTGGTCGTGGGTGCGGTTGTTGTTATAGTGGTCGTGGGTGCGGTTGTTGTTAGAGTGGTGGTGGGTGCAGTTGTTGTTATAGTGGTGGTGGGTGCAGTTGTTGTTATAGTGGTGGTGGGTGCAGTTGTTGTTATAGTGGTCGTGGGTGCGGTTGTTGTTAGAGTGGTGGTGGGTGCAGTTGTTGTCGTGGTTGTGGGTGTTGTGGCTAGTGGTGTGGTTGTTGGTGTTGTTGTTGGGAGTGTTGTGGGGGGAAGGGTGGGGCAAATAAATTGCTCCTCTGTTAGTGATTTGATTTCACGTCCTTTTAAATCTTCTGGATACTCACAGACAGCAGGAGCCGCAATCTTGTCAGAGTTTGCCTTCATCCAGACGTGAAGATCTATCAGATTACAGTCACAGCGCCAAGGATTGTCATCGAGGTAAAGCTTTCTCAGTTTTGTTAAAGGCTCAAAAATATCCCCAGGAAGCGTCTGGAGGTTGTTGTGAGCCAGCTTCAGCGTCACCAGTGATTGTAACTTTTCAAACACATCTGCATCCAGCGACTTTATCTTGTTGTTTTGTAGATTCAGATCTGTGAGCTTCTCAGGGCCTTCAAAGTACTCAGCATACAAGGTGTCAAAGTTATTTTTAGACAGATCTAACTTCCTGATTTTCTTCAGAGGACTCAATATTCCTTCAGGAAGAGTGCTGAGATTGTTTTGACTGAGGCTTAATTCTGTCAATTTAGGCATTTCTCCAAAAAGCACAGGTGGTAGACTAGTCAGTTGATTCTTCTGTAGGGTCAGCGTTTTAAGCAGAGGGAAGCCAACAAAGAATCCTTGAGGTAAGCTAGTCAGAAGATTACTATCCAAAAACAGCTTCATTAGTTTGTCTTTATGTGGAAATAGATTAGGTGACAATTCTGCTATTTTGTTTCCCTGCAAGCCAATTTCTTTCAAGTTCGGTAAATTCTGAAAAATCTCATCAGGAATGGTGGTTAGCTGATTCTCGTAAAGCCGCAGTATCTGCAGTTTCTTTAGATGTGAGAACCAGTCGGCAGATACAGTGGCGAGATTGTTTTTACCTAAATGGAGCATTACAAGGTTCTCGAGACCATCAAAGATCCCGTCTTCAATCGATTCAATCTCGTTCATATTTAACTGGAGCTCTTTTAATTGATCAAGTTCGTCAAACAAGCCTTTCTCCAAACTATGGAGCCTGTTTACCTTTAGTGTAATCCTCTCCAGTTTGCTGAGGTTTTTAAAGACTCCCACTGGGATGGACGTCAATGGAGTGCTGGAGATCTCAATAACCTTGAGGTCTACCAAACCTTCAAAAGCTCCCTGCTCAACAGATGTCGTGTTGGTGTTCATGAACTCCACCTTTTCAAGCTGTGGGTTTTCAACAAAGGCTGCTCTGGGGATTGTATAAATCTGGCTATCCACAAAGAAAACCTCTGTCACAACTGGTCTCAGGAGGCGTGGGATTTCTGTCGTAGATGAACTGAAGACATCCTGGTTTTCTTTGGGGCAGTCTGTCTCCGTTGTACATGGTTTGTTTTGAGTCAATGAAGACTCAAACAGCAAAGATATAAAAAAAACGATGACTTCTCTTCTTGACATGCTTATTCACTATAACAAAAGAAATGAAAATGTGATAACGTACAACTTATAAAATTGAATAGATTCAACTTAGACCTTGTATACTGTTTAGAAAGTAGTTTAAAGGAATAGTTTGGGTGTTTTGAAGTGGGGTTGTAAGAGGCACTTATCCATAGCCAGTGTATTACCTTCAGTAGCAAGCAACGTACTGCTGTGGATGGGGCCGGCAGCCAAATGTATTTTAGCCACCTAAAAGAAAGGCCCACCTAAAAAAATCGATAACCGTTTAAGTGTACGTCATATTTAGAATATTTTCACCACTTTATCTTGCCATTGGACAGCCCTTTCCAAAGAGCAACTGAACTGAAAGTGAAATTAACTTTGCTCTCTTCAAAGCCAGCAGACTCTGTTGACAAAAACAGTATAGATACATATGTATCTCTTTCAGTTCAGCTCCCCATCAGAAGATATTCTAAATATAGCGTACACTTAAACTGATATTGTTTTTTTAGGTGAGCCTTTCTTTCATCCACAGCAGTACATTGCTTTACTCTGGTACCGGTACTTCTGGCTGGGGTGTGCGCCGACCACCATTTACTGTAGGCAATACACTGACTATGGATAAGTACCACCAAACTATCCCTTTAATGTAATTTATTCTCTTTCTTGTGATAGTATATGAGTGGTCAAGTAACAATAATAACATCATAAAAAGCTTTGCTATGTCAAGTTATCATTAAATCTATGTGCTGTTACAGACAAATGCCAAAACCTACCTTATTATTTCTTGTCCCAGGATGAAACAGGTTGTTACAGCAGTGAAGAGCCACAAACAAGCTCAGTCTCATTAGTTGTCTTCTGTATCGATGTTGGCCAGCAGACCTTGAGTGTTTTGCATCTTATGTGAGGTGTGGTTTAACACACTTCTGCAGCTTGAGATAAGAGCAAGGGCGGAAGGTTTTTAATACTTCAGCCAGTTACTGAAAGTTCTTATTTCTATCACTGACATTTCAACAGCATCCACAAACTCTTTGTTTTCAATTTTCAGAATATTCTAGATTAAAGTAGAGTTCAAAACAGCACCTTCTGACATCACTGCATACAAAAGAATTGAATAGTAATTTTAAATTTGATGGATAATTAAGTTTTCACTACTGAATCCAAGACTGCAGTACCTACTATCTGATGTGCTATGTACAGTATGTTATTCAACTTGGACAGTAGCGTTATCAACAGATAAAAGCTTGAATATTCATCACTCATGCATATGCTTTAAACATTACCATACTTCATGGATTATAAACATTTAGTTTATTTGAACGTATGCTTCTGTTCCCACATCCGGAAAAGCAGAAACCTCCGTTTCACATGCCTTTAACTCCAGTTTGTTGATTATGTTTTGTTTTAAATTCCTTCCCAGAACATTGTTATTGTCAGGCAATAATAAGACATACATACTTTACAACATTTGTGACTTATTTGTTTTGGCTGGCATCTATATTTGCAGGCAAAGCAGAGGGTGGAGTATTTGGATTTTATCTAAATAATTTCAAACATTATTCTGACTTCCTTCCATTAGATGGCAGTCTTTTCTATATAATTGGTTTAATGGAGAGGAAAGTAGACATAAGCTAGATAGGTTGGCTGTAGTTATTACCAGTGGTAAATGTACACCATCGCTTCATTATCACTCCATTACAAAAAAAAGTACTTTTACTGCTTTTTCCCTTTCCTTTAGCATTTTTTTATAGTTTTTTGTTCATGTAAAAGGTCTGCAAAGATACAAAGCCCAAAGTCCACGCCAAAGGGAGTTACTCTTCCCCACAGAAACACTGATCCTGAACTGCCTGAAACGCCTTGCTTGAAGTCTCGCCTTTTCTTCTGTAACGTGGTGATGTCACCAAGTAACACATTTGCATAATATCTGCCTAGGGGCTAGTTTGGCACACACTCAAAAAAAGCTAGTTAGAGCGGAGCTGGAGCGGAGTCCGAAGAGTTTGGTTTGGTTGACCAATCACAACAGAGGGCCAGCTGCCCAATCAGAGCAGACGGGGCTTTTCGGGAGGGTGCTGCAGGAGCTCAAACAGAGTGTTTCAGACAGAGAGTGAAAAGAGGTGCTGCAGCACAGCTGGTATGACAAAAGCAAAGTCTTTTGTGAACAATAAAGCATGTAAACATGTTCTAGTAGAAACCCAAAATACAAGTACGCACCTGAAAATAAGCATCATAGGTCCTCTTTAACCTTAATTACTGGGTAAGCTCATTTTCAGAAGCCTTTAATTGGAGTTTTATCCTCCCATACACTCCTGAATAATGTGTAGATAACAGATAACTTGCTATCAGATTCAGGGAGGTGAAACTTCCATCTAGTATCACTTAGTTCGGTAAATGATTACCACAAAGTAAGATTGCTCCCACTAAAAGTAGTGCATTTATTCAAAATATACATGTAGTAGCATGTTGCATCGTAAGTGTGGAAACCATGGGATGAATTGTGTTACAGTGGAGTCAAAATAACACATTTTGATTTTTCATGGATAGCCATTTCGCAAAAAACATAAAGCTGTCTCCTAAATGTATTGTTGTTAGCACAAAAAGCCATTGTCAAACTGCAATTACTAATACTGAAAAATGGAAAACAAAATATTGAATGCAGTCTTAATTCTACTATAAGAAGTACACAGTTCAGTGCATCTTAGCTTACATTCAACAAAGTGTCCAGTTTGCCCACAAGATGGCAATGTGGGTGTTTTTACCATTAGTACATACAATGTCTGTTCTCTTTTTACAGCACACATGAAGAGGAATACTGGCTGGTAAATTTGATCATTAAAAATGTAACTTTGTTCTAGCTGGTACATCTGAATAGAGCTGAAGCGGTTCTTTCTGTTGCCTTTGAGGCACCAAAATCAACTCTGGGCGCCACATTTTCCGAGTAAACCACAGTAATCACTGAGCATTTTCCCTTGGCTTTAAAAGTTCTTGGGATGCTAATATTGGGTGGTCTGATCTACAGCACAGAGTTCTTATTTCTGCGGCCTATATTTCCTCTGCCTTTCTTGTTCCTCTTCCAGCACACACAGCTGATGATGACAGTGCTGATGATGACAGTGGCCACTACTGCGATGATGATGAGGGTGATCGAAGTATCATTAGAAACTGTTCCCTTCTCCCCTTGGCCACCACTGGTGACCTCCTCATGCTCTGCAGTTGGGGGGGTGGTCTTGACAGCAGGCGAGGAAGTGCTTCGTCTTCTTGGAGGAGTGTGAGGTTTCCTCCTCTTCTCCGTTGAGGTCAACACAGGAGGCTCCTTTGTAGTACTGAGAGGCAGGAAGTTCTCGTCTGCCAGCAGAGCAATCACCTCACCGTTCAGACTGAAAGGTGTTTCACAGACCACAAGAGTTTGGTTGACCTTGGATGGATGCTGTGTCAGCCAGTCTCTAAGTGGCAGAATATCCCTGTCACACCTCCAGGGGTTCTGCTGCAAGAGGACTTCCTTTGCTACAGTGAGGGCATCTAGACTCTCCTGTGGCAGGTTGGGAAGGGAGTTATTTCGCAGATCTATCTGTCCCAGGTTGCTCAGGCCCTGGAGAAAACCCAAAGGAAGGGAGCTGATGTTGTTGTGCTCCAAGGAAATGTTGACCAGACTGGGCAGACCTTGGAAAGTCCCAGTTTGCAGGGTTGTGAGCCGATTGGTGTGAAGTGATACCTCTCCCAGCTGCTCCAACCCTCCAAAGGCATTGGTGGATACAGAGCTGATCTGGTTGCGACTGAGCACCAGGAGACGTAACTGAGTCAGGTTCCTGAACGTGTCGTCCTCTACGCGGCTCAGCTTGTTATCATACAGCCACAACTCTTGCAGGGCCATGGGCCCAAACACTCCTGGTCCCAGACTCTCCAACTGGTTTTCATACAGGGAGATCTGGTAAAGGAGGGGCAGGTTTAAGAAGATCCCTTGGGGAAGAGTTGTGAACCTGTTGTGGGAGAGGAACAGCTTCTGGAGTTTCAAAGTATTGGAGAACAGATCATGGTGGAGATGAGTGATTAGATTGTCATGTAGAGATAGTTCCTCCAGGTCTCCAAGGTCGTCCAAACTGCCAAGGGGGAGTTCCTGTAGCAAGTTTTTGTTAAGCCGTAAGGTTTTCAGCTTAGAGAGACCCTTGAATGTCTCTCTAGGTAGTTGACTGATATTGTTTCCAGAAAGCATAAGGTAATGCAGCTCAGTAAGAGGGTGAAAAGATTCCACAGGTACAGAAGTGAAAAGGTTCTTACTGAGGTCAAGGACTTTCAGCCCTGCCAACTGGGAAAACCAGTTAGGGCGGAGAACCAAGAGCTTGTTGCTCTTCAGATTCAGAGACTCAAGCTTTTGAAGATTTTGGAACAAGGCGTCGGGGAGATCTTGCAGCTCGGTGTTAGTAAACGCCAAGGCACCTATGTTCGGAGTGGAATCAAATGTGCCGGCACGCACTTCCCTCAAAACAGTGTCTTTAATCACAAAGATGCTAAGAGCATTAGAGAAATCAGTCAGGTCCTCTGGTTTCAGGAAGTAGATACTGCAATTGAAGAAGTAGAGGGTGGTGGTAGATGAGAGCACAGCTGTGGGGAAGTCTGAGAGGCCACTGCAGAGGGTTTTGGTTCCTTGACATTTGCATCCATCCGGACACGCCCAGACACCAGCGTTGATGGAACAGAGAAGTAAGAGCACAGGAAGGCTCAGGGGCAGGTCCATTATTTAACCTGGAACAAAAGAAATGTTACAGTGAAGATTGGTTTTCAATCTTATATCAGATTTACACAGATGGCAAAGGGCTTTGTGAACATGTCAAGGTCATTACATACTAAATCCCCCTGTTTTTGTCCTTAAATGTACAGTGTGTAGGATTTGGTGACATCTAGTGGTGTGGTTGCAGATTGCAACCAACTGAGTACCCCTCTGCTCACTCCTCCCTTTCCAAGACTGCAGTAACGTGAGCCACCGAGTGCAAAACCGTGGTAACGCCATTCGCCTCGCTCAGAGGCCACCCTTACCATAATAACAATACTTAAGGAGCAACAGAAGCCAGATGGAGGCTGGCGGTACCATGGTTTGGCACTCTGCGGCTCACATTACCGCAGTTTCACAAGCATGTTGGACAACTGTTGTGGTCTTCAGGTATCAGAAAAAGCGAAAAGGCTCTCTGTTGAGCCAGTGTTTGGTTTGTCCGGACTCCGTGAAGAGGACCCGCTTCCTATGTAGATATGAAGGGGTCATTCTAAGCTCACATAAACACAATGATTATTTCAGGTTTCAGGTGATTATACACTAATGAAAACATAGTTATGAATGTTATATTCCATTTCTGCTAATAGATCCACTAAATTGTTACACACTGTTCCTCCAAATGGGCACTTTTAAATTTTACACGTCAAAGTCAGTTAACTAGTCACTGGGAGTACTTTCATTCAGCCTGTGAATGTTTTTCAATGTCCTCTGTGACTCTGGAGGACTGGAGTAAAGTCCAAGAAAAGTCCAGGAACACAAGACAATAGAGATAAAGCACTGCAATTTACTACAAAACATAAATGTTTGCAGCTCTGAAAAGCGATTCCCATTTAAATTTGAAATTGTTGGCTGTGTATAAATTAGGGCTGTTTATCAATTAAAATATTTATCATGATTAATCACATGATTGTCCAGAATTAATAAAGATTAATCAGAAAGTATTGCACATTTTTTATCTGTTCAAAAAGTACCTTAAAGGGAAATTTGTCAGGTATTTAATACTCTTATAAACATGGGAGGGGGCAAATATTCTTGCTTTATGTAAATGTATATATATGCTGTATGTATTATTGGATATCAATTAACAACACAAGACAATGACAAATATTGTCCAGAAACCCTTGCAGGTACTGAACTCAGCATAAAAAATATGCTCAAATCATAACATGGCAAACATGTTTTCACTTCACTGCACTACTTTCTGAGATTTGATGTGCAATAGTTGTTAGTTTCCAGGACAGCAAAGGAAGTGGTGACTGTGGACTGTTTTTTTCTTCTCTCACTGAAAGAACAGCCACAAAGGGGATTCTCTGCATTTTAAATTATCACCATAATAAGGCAGTTATACTGAAGGCAACTCTAATTAGTAACAGTGCCTACATGTTGCAGCCTCAGCATTCTTGTTTATACCAAAAAAGGAGACATTTGCATAAATTGATCCAGTGTTGTACTTTGTTGCCTGTGGCTAGGAGCGTTGCCCGTCAGCATTGCCAACAGGGTTGGCTGGTAACTCACCATGCTTAGCAGCCTTTTGGCATTAAAACCATTTATTTAGGATTTGCATTCAACAACATTTTTTGGAGCTCACATATAAAGTTTGCTGCAGTATGTTTTTAGAAGTAAATCCCCAAACCACAGAGTATATTCTCATTGAATGTGGACCCTGTGTTTGGTTTGCTGCCACGTGCAGAATGATCTCTTTGCTGTTTCTACGGTGCATCTAAACATGACAGGCTGCCTGCTCATGTTTGAGGCTGTGCTTGCTGTTTGTTATGGCGCAGGAGGCTCCGAAGGCAAAGCTGTGCCAACATAATGACCTGCTTCTCCATTCAAATCCATTTAAAGTTAAGGTTGGCAAGCATGAGTTGCTTCTCTGTGTCTGAGGTGTATTAGGGTGCAGAGAGAGTCTTTCCAAGGAAGTAACTTTCTAAAGAGACCAGAATGAGCTCAGCCACAGAGGTACCAGATTTATTTACTTTCTTTCTTTCTTTTCTTTTCTTTTCTTTTCTTTTCTTTTCTTTTCTTTTCTTTCCTTTCTCTAGAGGGTCATAACATACTTCCTGGTGCATCACAGCTGTTTCCATTTTCAATAAATTTTGTACCCGTGTCTGCTTTCATTCAAGAGGTGGGGTCCCTGCTGTGAGAGGGAAAATAATGATTTTATTGTTAATAAAGAATAAACTATTTTAAAATTGTTTATTCTTTAATCCCACCCTACCAGTACTCCTACTTTACCAGCACTCCTTACTTGCATTAGCCCTAACCCTTAGTAATATTAACTATAACTTTTTATCATTTGTTTAAATGAGATTATTATGTAAGGCAACTCCCACTGCTTTCCTCACTAGCATCACTTCCCTTTTCTTTACTGCTGTGAATGTGAAAGGTCAAAGTTCACTTTTAAGTCAGGGATGTGTATCTGATTACGCAACTACCGGAAAACTAAAGGGTCAGATATCCATATTGTGTTATCTGTATAGAGTTCCCCTTCCCTTGAATGTGCTGCAGTGGAAAACATTAGTACATAAAAAAACACTGTCAGCAACAATGTATTTAATCAGCGTTAGTAGCTTTCAGACACATGACCCATTCTAACATCACTGCTTCTGGACATAAAACCTGACAGCTTAACCATGCTTCCTCTCTGGTATATATTATAACATCCCAGTCCAACCAAAACCACCACCGTCTGCTCCAGACTGGGTCAGACTGGAATGCTCTCTAGGACGGTGTAATGGCTAAAACATTTCCAGCTCACCATTAATTGCTTTGATTTTTTCCCCCTTTTGCCATAGCTGAAAGATCAGCACTTTGTCTGTCATGAAAATACTGAACTAGCAAAGTGAGCATCTGTCCTGCCAGAGACCAGCAGTCAAGCCTGTCAAGTTAATTCATGTTTTATGTAAAAGGTTTTTAATTACCACTTTATCTAACGTAGTGTTATTCAAAATAAACCACATTTTCTTCAAAAAACTTCACTAAATTCAGGGAAAACTAAGAATCCTATGTGCAGTATTGTAATTTACACATAAATACACAAAGTATTTAACAAAATAAAAGTTGAATTATATACTGAAGGTTGTATTTTTAAGATAAAAGTAGCATAGATTACACAGAATTGTTGCTTTTATAACTTATTGATCATTATCCTTATCTTATTTAGGTTCAGATTCATTTCATCCTGCCTCATTATCCTTGACAATCATGTTACAAGTAGCTATCAGCGCTCTGTTAACCAGGACAGGTTGCCGTTTTGCAGAACTTACCTCCCGTGGTGGCAGACGATGCGAGTGAACAGAGACAGTGAGGTTGGTTATCTTTTATGCACGTCCTCCCTACCTCCTCAGCTTCACAAATCCTCTGATGAAACTTTCCAGCACCGTCTGAACTCTCACACCATCACATTTTCCTGCTCTTCGTCATCACTCGATTCCCCCTCACCAACCAGTTTTTTGTTGAGCTCATGAGATCTGTAGGTCCTTTTTCTGAGGCTTCAGTGGCACTGACTGTTCAGACTGTACCCCCTGCCCCCTCTGCTCCTCTCACACACTCACACTCACATTTTTGGCTAAATGTGGTGGGGGTGAAGCCCCACCCTCTGTAGATTTGTATTTATGGGTGTCTGTGCTTGTTTTAATGCATGTAAGGGGATGTGTGGGCTGTACTTCAACTTAGGGAATCCATATGTTTTCAATAATGTAACTACATGCTTCTTTTGTGTTGGAGGTTAGGGCTATAAGAAGGGTGACAATTTAGTTAAAGTCAATGAAGCTGGTGTCCTGTTTTGGTTTGTGACATTGTTTCTTGTGTACGTGCCCTCTTGTTTGGGTGTGCAAATTTAAGTGTCAGCTGCACATTTCTTTGGTATGACGTCCCCGGTATGCTTGTAAGCCAATGGTTTATTGGGCAGTTGGCAGTTATAGACATTCACAAATCCGCTAGGGAATTACTATTTGCAAGATGATAAAAATGAACCCTTTTGCAGTCATGTTCTTGAAAATGCAGCTTTGAGAGTCGTATAATTCTGGATTAAATTATTTCCCGGTGTTGTGGAGAGCTTCTGTTTGTGTGCATGTACAGTATGTGGGTGTATGAGACTGACTGAAGCATGAATATCTAGATTGAAATCAAGTAATCAAGCAGTATGACAGAAACATGACAATACATTGCCTCTGAAGGAAATAGTATGAGTGTTTTTCTCAACCTGTTCATGTAAATTCAGTGGGATTTGGTGGGCTTTGGTGCTAAAACGTGGACTAGTATGTTCTTAGATAAACCGGTGGAGGAAAAAAAAAGGCTGAGCAGCGAGTGTTCTGCTGCGTTTAACATTCCTGAGTTGCCATAAGTAAATCCATCTGTTTTTGCAACATGACAAACAAACTCCTCACCACAGAAAACAGATAGCGAGGGTGGAGTTAACGTACAGACAGTCAGTTGCAGTAGCGCACAACAATCACACTGGAAACATGGTGGTTTTCTGGTTTACTGTAAAGATACTGGAAGATAACAAGAGAACATATAGTAATAACTGCTGCGACAGGTCATACTGCACCAGCAACAGCTATTCTTCAACAAAATCATCTGTCTTTTAATCAGGAACATTTCCCCTCTCCACTTTCCAAAAGTCACTTCTGATATTACCACAGGTATTTGTCCTCATTGGACCATAACTTCACTGATAAACTGGGCATACTGGATCAGACTGGGTTGGGTGTTTTGAAGTGGGGTTGTATGAGGTACTTATCCATAGTAGGTGTATTACCTACAGTAGAAGCAGACAGGAGTTACCGCACGGAACCAAAGCAATGTACTGCTGTGGACGGGGCCGGCAGCAAAACGTATTTTAACCACCTAAAAGAAAAGCCTGCCTAAAAATAGCTTGGATGTTGTGAAATTATGTCAGCTACTTATGACTTATGATTTATGTGAGAAAGCCTTCCTGTGATTTGCCTCAGAAGACAGTGTTGTATTTCCTAGGTGGTGAAACCAGAGAACGCCTCGCAGTCTTACACAAGTTCCTGTTCCTTGTCCTCATCTGAGTGAGGTCAAAAGGTCAGGTGAAGAAAGTTGTAATAATGTAGTATACTTGACTTAATTTCTTTGACAAAAAGAGAGTTTAGTGTCTGAGCTCCCATGCTTCCCATGTACGTATACATCCCCTCACATCTGAGGAGCTTTTCAACAGCTAAAAATCACTCCAGGAGTGTTGCAACTAGACAACGGAGAGAGTCACGGATTGAAGGTAGTAATGGCTTCAGATTGATGAGTTTACAAGAGTTACAGTCTTAAAGATTTTGATTAATTACATAGTTAAAGGGACTGTTTGTAACTTTTTAAGCGTATAAATGTACCGGGTCGGGACACATGAGCGCTCGGTATGTGCATTCGCGTGTGGCCGCTGCCTCTCCTCCTCTGCCTGCTCGCCTTCACTCAGACAGAGCACGCTCCTCCAGACCAACAGAGGTTTCCCGTGTCTTGTGAAGTGAAGGGGCTCTGCAGAGAGACACGTTGTAGTCTTGTTACCGACCGGGTGCGTGTCTCCCTGCTCTCTCTGGCTGCGGGCGAAGAGAGCAGGGAGACACGCTGCAGAGCCCCACTACCTCAGCCTGCGCTGAGGCAGGAAAAGCCAACACTAGGATCAGATCTAAATCATGTTCATGGAGAGACCTTCGTCTGGTCAGCTAACATTACTGCCAAGCAGCTGAAATATAGAGTGATATTGTAGTTTTAGCTGACATGTGTCGTCTCACTCTTTTGAGCGATGCTCAGGTATATTTAGAGCGAGCAAGCGCAGCTCGACACTGACTTTCGTTGATTTCACGGCCACAGGTGTCGCTGTTAACAAGCATTTCTGAAAGTTACAAATAGTCCCTTTAAATCGGGCATGACTAAACTTAGAACTCTGTTTTATGACAAAACAGCTCCAGTTACATGAGAACCAGTTGGAGACCAAAGAGAAACACATTACATTAATGTTGTTATATCTCTCTCGGGCAAAATGTTTGGCTAGAATTATATTTAGTTCATTCCAAAATGCTTTCTAACAGTTAATTATTGGACATAAGAGGATTATCGCTCTACTCTACAGCTAAGAGTCTGCTAAGAGCGGAGTTACAAATGTGCTGTGGAAAATCCCTCCGAATACCACGTTAAAATAAATTCCTCGCAGACAAATAAAGACTGGATTAAAAAAACTCCCCTGTTTTGCACTGTGGTCAAATATTCCCGTGACCCCATCAGTATGATTTCCTCACACCATGCTCACTCTCTCTCACTCTCTGTGGGTGTGCGTGTGTGTGTGTGTGTGTGTATGCCCACTGTTGTGTGAGCTCAGCGTACTGGAAAGGCCTAATCACCCGTTGCCATAGCAATGAACTTGGGTGCTGTTCACCAATTCATCCCCTTTTGTTTGCTGTTTGTTTTAAAGTCTAATCACTTCTCGTGGAATTTGTGGCATCCGCTATCATTTTGTGCATGTTTGAAAAAGCTTTGAAAGCTTTGCCTCCAAAGAATAATTTTATTATTATCATTAAAAACATTTGTATGAAAACTTTATTTAATTAAATTAAATAGCAATTATGTTTTTTCAGTCCTTTTCTAGGCTTATACTAGTATGTCATGTTATGTTATGTTATGTTATGTTATGTTATGTTATGTTATGTTATGTTATGTTGTGTTATGTTGTGTTATGTTATGTTATGTTATGATGTGTTATGTTATGTTGTGTTATGTTATATTATGTTATGTTATGTTGTGTTATGTTGTGTTATGTTATGTTGTGTTATGTTATGTTATGTTATGTTATGTTGTGTTATGTTATATGTTATGTTGTGTTATATGTTATGTTATGTTGTGTTATGTTATGTTATGTTATGTTGTGTTATGTTATATGTTATGTTGTGTTATATGTTATGTTATATTGTGTTATGTTAGTTTGTGTTTTGTTATGTTATGTTATGTTATGTTATGATATGTTGTGTTATAAATAGGATAGTATTTATATACAATACTTGGACACACTGATCTTTGACCACTCAAAAAAGGGCATCGTACAAACTGTAACCATGTACACATTGTTGTGGTTCTGATTCATAATGGAGGCTTGTGAAATTACAGGGTCACTGTTTTGCAAAAGAGTCATCTCAACAGTTATTCTGCTCCATGACCTTATGAAATCTGAAAGATCACTGAATCAGAGCTTCCTGTTTTGAACGATGTTACAGAGATGACGATGTTATACTTCCCGCTATCCAAGATGATTCATTTTGGGAATTCACATTTCTCCCTCATTCCTATCGAAGGAAAAGAAACTCAGATAAGAGGGATGTTTACAGAAGCAGCACTTTCAAATATGACTGGTGCCCTGACACAGGTTTATGAAACAACACACTACAAATATGTGTCAACATTGATTTATTGGTGCATGTCAGCTATGTGATCACAGCAGTGAGCAAGAAAACACACTGCAATGTTGGACCAGGTTACATAAGAGTAAGGTTTTGTAAATATACTTTTAATTTTACTGGTTATATTATATATTTTACAAAATCGGAAAAAATAAAGAAAGACATTTGCAAATAAAGCAATTTATACAGACTAATTACGCAAAAGTTACAGTAAATTTTTTACAGTAAGTTTTTAAGTTGTGATGTCTCTTCATGCAGTTTGAAGCTTTCACCACTAGAGGGAAACAAATCACTTCTGACTACTTTGGCTTAAGGTTGCATTATGAAGCTTAACATTGCACACTCTACATAAGAAAAACAGATACAAATAAAATAAAAATAAAATGTGGAAAACTTATAAATACTGATACTGTTCACATTAGTATGTATCACATTTTGCATGCAACCTTAAGGCAAGGAGATAGCAAAGCAAGGATGACAGAAAGAGTTTTATTTTATGTTTATCTTAAAACTTAAATCTAAGGCAACTAACCATTGTTTCCATTACTGATTAATCTATGAAATATAAAAAAGTAGCGAAACACACTCATGACAACCTCAAAATTGCTTGATTTGTCCGACCAACAGTCCAAAACCCAAAGCTATTTGATGTACTATCCTATAAGACAAAGAAAGGCAGCAAATCTTCACATTTGAAAAACTGATTGAAAAATTCTCAAAATAGTTATGATTAATATTCCTTGATTGACTTATTGATTAATTGACCAATCCTTACAGCTCTACATAAATTATGTAAAATTATAAACAAAAAGAGATGAAGAATATAATCTTTACACCAGTTTTTGAAGCTTACATACTGCATTATATAATATTCAATTCTGTATTATTGTACTGTAATTCATTGCTATCCTAAAATAACTTCTTATTAAACTTGGTCACACTATTTTAAATCCCATATTCCATATTCAAGGGGGGAGTGGGGATCATTACAATTGCTTTTATATAAACATAGAGAAATGTAAGAAAATAGAAATAAAGGAGTATATAACATGAAAATTATGTTCATTATGCTATATAACACAGTATATGTAGAGAAACATAAGTAAATAATAAAAATAAGAAGAAATATTTGCATTAAGATATGTGGTTAATATATAACCACAGTGCAAATAAGTAAATGCAAAATGCTAAGAAGTGTTAAAGTAACACTTGAAGATACAATTTAACACAACATCTAGAAAAGCTGCGCCCAAGAGGGATCTTTTATGAACTGCAACCTCTGGGAGAGGACCGTTGGTCTGTTGTACACCAGGCGGGCCTGATAACATGTTCTGTTATGCTGGAGGAAGTGCTCGCTCAGCTTTCAGCTCATCCACAATCTTGTTAAGGCGATACATCCAAAACATGGCAGCAAGAATGAGGAACAAGCCTGCGGCCACGAGAATGATGTGGCAAAACATGAGGAGCCCGGTCAAGGCTGCATCCGAGGGAAGAAACCACACGTACACCCAGCCCTTGTGATGGCTGTGGTGAACAAACTCGGGTCCCTGTTCAATCACCAGTGTGTCGTAGAAAGTAGGTGACATGTGATCATTGTCGAAGAGAACCTCTTCGTTAGGCAGGATGTTGGTGGGAGTTTCGGGAGTTGTTGGTAGGATCGTGGTACGAAAGGAAGATGGTTTTGTAGTTGGAGTGGTGGTTGAGATGATGACTTGCTGGATGGCTCCTTGAGTGGTGGTTGATGTTGTTGAGATGATGACTTGCTGGGTGGCTCCTTGAGTGGTGGTTGATGTTGTTGAGATGATGACTTGCTGGGTGGCTCCTTGAGTGGTGGTTGATGTTGTTGTGGGCGGTGTGGTTGTTGAACTTACAGCTGATGTTTCTCCACTGGTTGAAATGGTGTTGAATGGTTTCGTTGGCTCATGTGTAGAAAAATAACTTGGCATGACTCTCGTAGCGTCGCAAAAGTCAAAATCCTCGTCACGCAGGGAGCCAAGGGTGCGGCGCATTTGGTTCACTGGACTATCACACTTCACATTCTGTCTGTCAACAACCACATGCTCATTATGTCTTATCCATTTGGCAATACCTCTGATACTACAAGTACAGTCCCAGGGGTTGCCACTCAGATTAAGAGCTTTCAAAACTGTATTTGACAAGAAAATATCTCCTGCAAGAGTCTTGAGGTGATTTTCCGTCAAATCAATGGACGAAACCCCTACAAGACCCTGAAAGATGTTATCTGGTAGGCTCTGCAGCTTGTTGTTATTGAGAATCAGCGTGCCCAGCGTGGTTAGTCCGGAGAACAACTGAGGATGTAGATAATGGAGGTCGTTGGATTTCAATGAGAGCTTCTCAAGCTTGGGAACGCAGCAGAAGAGGTCTGAGGGCAACTCCCTCAGCTTGACATTTAAATAGAAGTTAAGCTCCTGGAGTCCAGACATGTTGGCGAACAAATTTCCAGGAACAGTGTTGAGGTTAGTGTAATACAGATAAAAGACCATCATGTCAGGCATGTGACCCATTAGCTGGTCTGGTAGAGATAATAGGGGGTTATTGTAAATGGTAAGGTTGATCAGTTTGGGCATGTTGTAGAAGCTCTTCTCTGGGATAGCCTGAAGTCGGTTGGTGGACAGCCCCAGGAAAGTCAGGTTCCTCAGTGACCAGAACACCTGAGGTGGAAGGCTGCTGATGTGGTTTACATGTATTTTTAGCTCATCAAGGTTGACAAGTTCATCAAAAATCCCAGCTTCTAGCACCTCTAGCTTGTTTTTATAGAGCAAGAGCTTGCGAAGATTAGTCAAGGTGTGAAATATGGTTGGTGGAAGCTTCTTTATGGAGTTACTGCCAATGTTCAGAAAGGTGAGGTTGGTCAGTCCGTTGAAAAGATCTGAAGCTAGACTACTCAGTTTGTTGTCGCTCAGGTCCAGTTCCTGCAACTTAACAAGTCCTATAAACATATCTGGAGCTATGGTCTTCAGCTGGTTCCCATCTAAATGCAGCTGCTCCAAAGCGGTCAGTGGACTGAAAACCCGAGCAGGGAGGGTAGAGAGATTATTGGACGACAGCTTGACTGACTTGAACTGTGGCGCAAAGTTGAAGGCGTTGGGATGGATAGTGTGTAGTGGGCTGCAAATCAGTATGAAACGCAACACGAGGCTCTGGTTTGCCAAGCTCTGTTCGTTTATGACGTTCATGTCTGTGGCAGAAAGATTCAGCGTGTATGTGTGGACAGGTAGCTGCTTTGGCATATCTGTGATGGTCTTGCCAGTGCACAAGACAGCACCTTCAACGCTACACGTGCAGCTGCTGGGGCAGAACATGCTGCAGGTGAGGTGTGGCAGTGTGGAGAAGATGAGTATCGTCCACAAGGTACCTGCAAAGCACATTTTGACACAAGATATGAATTAAGTAGTTCTCATTAATATCACCCCAAATAGCAATGTAATGATCTTTCACTGTTCATCCGAAATGCCAACATTTTTCTTCAACTCAAATTTTATTAGGTCAGTTTTTAATGCCAAATCTGGAATTCAATTCTTGACAAAGTTCTCAAAGAATAATTTTAAAAAGATAAAGAAAAACATTTAAGATATTTTTTTTCTTCTCTAATAACAGTAAAAAGACCAAACCTGACTAGGGGGTAAAAACCAAGTCAAATATTCTACCAACCTCTGAAGTGAGAATCCATCATTGTCCGTTGTCACTGTGATCTGTGCTGCTCTTCTCTCTAGGGCTGTCTTAAAGAGCTGTATCAAGTGCCTGCCCTCTGCTCTGCCAAAATACCCGCCCAAAAGTCCTCCACATGGTCATTCATCACACTACACATCCTTCAAGATGCCCAACCATTGACCTTAACCCACCTACCGTGGACGCAGAAAAATATGACAATATTGGATACATGCGATGACTTATTTCATTAAGCTGCTTTAAGCTTAATATTGGAAATTCTACATTAATATTGGACCCATTATAATCTTATTGTAGGATTGCAATTACTCTGTTTTTATATTGTTTGTGTCTTTTTATTAAATAACATTTGTAATTGCTGTCCAGTGACAGATTCAGGCTGTTTGAGGTGCAGGGGCAAAAAATATAAAAAGGGCACCAGCTGCATGCGGTGCAGGCAACCAGCCCATAGAAGGTTTTCTAGCATGTAGGGCAGCCTACATGGCACTGCATCATGTTTTCTCCATTTAAGGGCATCGGTTAGTGCGCTGCATCTCGTCTTCTCCATTTAAGGGCACCCTGGAGGGCACTTTATCATGTTTTATCTATTATAGGGGCATCCAAGAGGGCATTTTTAATACCTTTTTCTCCACTAGAAGAGCACCATAGAGGGCACTTTTTCATGTTTTCTCTACTGGAAGGGCACCCTAGGGCACTTTATCATGTTTTCCCCAGTAGAAAAGCACCTTATTGGGCACTTTATCACGTTTTCTCCCCTGGAAGGACACCCTAGATGTTTTTTATCATGTTTTCTGGGCTGGAAGGACACCCTAGAGGGCACTTTATCATGTTTTATCTATCATAGGGGCATCCAAGAGGGCACTTTTGCTGTGTTTATTTTGAACATGGAGGCAGCCAAGCACTGAGTCCACCAGTGCTGCCGCCATCCGAGGAAGATCTTTGAATTGTCTTTCCCATGGTTTCATCAGTTTTACTTTCCCTATGTGCTAAGGTTTTTTTTTCATATTTCCCAGCTTGGGCTGTGTCGGAAATGGTTAAGCCTTTGGAAAATACTATTGCTTACTACTATGAGTGACACAGAGGACGCTGGCTCAGTTCCTGTGGACTTATCGCGACAGGATAGGGTTTGACTCTGCAGACTCTGCCTGCGCTCCAGTTTATGGAATGAACTGAAACAGATAACACTCATTTCTGTATCGTTGCAGTCATAGGGTGTGTTGTGTCTGTTGCTTGTAGTGTGACAGACAACTTTGACAACTACAGTAGCACTTCTTCAGTGTGTCACCTCTCAACATGTGGTGTGTGTGTAGAGAGACAACAAAAGTGTTTGTGATTCACTGGCCTCTCCCACCGAGCGTTAAACTCACAGTTAAACTGAGTACCAGGCAGTGATGATGAACAGGTTTACAGAAGCATCCTATGTTAGCTGAGTTTGTCCAAATGTTGTGGATGATTGTTGAGTCATCTTACACCCCCTTGCAGCTAGGGGCAAAATAATGTCAGCAATATGAAAAAATAATCTGCATCGTTAACTTGGGACAGATTTTTCAATCAGAGTGAATTGCAATTGATTGCTTATTAGTTTTATCAAGTTACTGTTAAGTTTTCTCATAGTATTTTTTTTCTTTTCTGTCACTTTAAAGTGCTCTGAGAGCTGATAGTGATGGGGACAGGGTGTGTCTTGCTGTAAGTTGCTGAACCGAGGTAGTAAAACCGGATACAATTAAACATAGTCCTCTATTTGAAAAAAAAAGTTAATTTTCCTTTTCAATTAATCTTACTGGCTATTATCTTGCAACATGTCATGCAGGAGCAGATAGAAAACATATACATGTTTAATACTTTATAAATGAGACCAAATAAATGCATTTAAGCTGTCGATTTTTTCCTCTTATCAGCAAAACAAACAGAATGTAAGCTAGCCTTTTATATTAGATTCAATGTTATAAGTCGGCTACAATTATCAGAACAATATGGACATTCAGGCTCCTTCATGTGGCACAAAGGTGTACTGCAAATATAGATGTTAAATAAAAGACTATGGAAGAAATTCTGCAAATTTATTTGGCGACCCCAATAAAATCTCTACTGTAGATATTTATTTATGGGTTATACCATAATGCACTTGTTAGTTTGTGTGCACGTGGCTATTTTTGTGTCGCAAGTGCATTAATAATCTCTGACTCACTGGTTCAAAGCAAAAGTCAACACTTTTCTTTGAGGCTGCTGTGAATGCAGCTGAGCGTCACATTCAGTCTGGTTTCCCTGAAACCTCCTCTGTTCATCATTCATCCTCTGTGTGATTCACATCTTTTCATAGCAGCTCTCCCATTATTCAGACAAAAGCCTGTGACGCAGCTTCGCCCCCCTCCTCCGAAAGATCCACTCAAATGAACTCCACCGTGCAACGTGTGCCACATTCCTTCACTTAGACGTTTATTTCCACTGTTTATGACGTGATATCTGAAGTAAATAAAGAATAAAAGTAGGTATGAGGGAGTATTTAAATGTTATTTAGTAATATTTTGTCCTTTTTTGATGGGAAAGTAATGCAAATAATTGTCTCCTTTTCAAACCTCTAAAAAGAATTCATTCAGTGATCAAGTTATCTTCAATCATTTTCTTTTAAATAAAAAAAAGTACAGATTCACATTATAATTGTATTTATTTTGTAAAATTAATAGCAGTGCATTTCTAAAAGCAGTGACAGATGTAATGTTTGTTGGCAGCAGTACAAAATATTTTGTGCCCAATTCTGCCACAAGAGAGCGACATAAACAACAGCAGTAAGCAAATGAAATCCCTGCGAAAAAAAATAACATGTCTTTGCAGTCAAGTACATTTTGTCATATCTGACCCTCAAGTATTTCCAGTGAGTAGCTGATTATTTACAGATTAAATATGTACAGCCGCAGTCCTTAGATCTCTCATGAGACCACCTCAGTGCGGTGGAAATAATGTTTATTGATGACTTTGATTATGGTACAACTCTATATTGCTGGGATAAATACAGTGTGATTATATTACTGGTGTTGTGAGTCTTAAGGCTATGTTGGGCTTTGCAGCAAAATTTCACAGTGGTCCTCCCTCTCCTGCATCCGTGTCAGACGCAGTACTTCCAGAAGCAAGCTGAAAGGAGATAAAGGCATCTTAACATGCAGAATATTTATTCATTAACTACAAATATTAATGAGTTTGTATGTTACATTTCAGTCCAGAAGTACTGAATTTAACTCACGTTCACCCCTCTTCCTGTTTATGGATTTGCCTTCTGCCAAATTGGCTGTGATCTCCCTCTCCAACTCCAGGTCCTCCCTCAGCGCCCGCAGCTACGAGCAGAGATCAGAGTGATTAAACGCACCACGTCAGGTAGACGTCACCTCAGTATCAATACACCATCTACTCAATGACTTCTGTACGGAAGTAGTGGAACAGGTTTTCAAACAGATCCTCATGTCTGCTTAGAATCGATTCACATTTTTTGAGAAAATAACAAGATGCAAACACCACATAAGTACACTGTGGTACATCATTTTTTTCCAAAGTTGCATCAAGGTGAATCCGTAAATATTCTTACCTCCTCTAATTCAGCTAATTTATTGGCCAGCTCGAGACCTGCAGATAGGAAAACCAGTCATTGTCAAAGCAAGGAAATGCATTTGTGTTATTTATATTATCTTAATCTTTTTATTTTACTCTCACCTAGAGGATCGTCCTTTTCCACAGGAACTAAGCTCTTGTGTAGCAACAGTGCTAGGATCTTACTCTGAGGATCTGTGTCTTCTTTTGGATTAAAAACATGGTTTTCTGCACATACAAAGCAAATAAAAATGCAACTTTAAGCACACTGAATATCACAAAACATAAACAGAAGAAATGTCACATCCATCCCATTCCATAGTCAGGCATCATCTCTTCTTAACCTGAACCATTAAACCAAAAATTGCACTAATTTAAGGGGTGCGGTTGCATGCAACATCCTCAACATTTTCATTATGTATATATATATATATACATATACATATATATATATATATACA
>CAKAOI010002514.1:0-115487 GCA_916701655.1 Sebastiscus albofasciatus
CATTTCATTGATAATCCTTCTGTACGCCTACGTCTTTACTTAACAAACATGTTTAATGCAAGACAGTATTATTTTTATATTGAAGTATGACTACTTTAGATGCTTCTCGCTATTTTCACTTTCATTTTTAGTCCATGCTATTTCCCACTAGGGCAACTCTTCTGTTATTGTGCTCAGACCTTTGTTTGTATGAGGGGACTATTCACCTTATAGCTACACACACATCTGACACCACTTCTTTAGGGGTCAAGAGTGCAACGCCTTCCACACATTGTTGTCTTTTAGTAAAAGAATTATTCTCCCACCACTGCTGTCAATTGTACTTCTACTTACAACACTGATCACTTTAGTCTCCTCAGCAGGGGGCACACTCCCACCATCCGCCCCGGAGCTGCTGATGCTGTGTTTTATCCTCTGATTGGCTCAAGATCACTAAAAACCACAGCTCCCCCGCTCACAGCACTACACAGCGATACAGCGGCTCACCAAGCAGACATGTTTGGAGACAGATGGAGTCAGAGAGCGTGTCGGGACTGTCTGAGATGAGCTTCACATCTGCCGCTCACAAGGAATCGGGCCACAGACGGCCGGGGGATTACACGGTGGAAAAGAGGAGAGTCAGTAAGAATCCGAGTTCAACTTTAACCCCTCTGACCCAGAGGTAAAAGAGCGCCGAGCGGCAGGGCAGAAAAGCCAGAGAGACAGGGCAGGTTTGGGAAGTGCATGAATGCAACCATGCAAGAAAGGTGGAATCTGTGCAGTCTGACTTAGATGCACATCGACGATGATGTTGTTTCTCACAAGCGTATTTTTAGTTAATCAAATTAATACAGCACACACTCAACCATTGTAAATGACACACTTTCCGAACCACATCTACCATAATTAAATTTAATTAACGCACCGCACTTGATTAATTGGAAAGTGTGGGGTTTTGTAAAGCGGGCAAGCGGACGCATTTGTGCACAGTATAGAATGCGCTCAGCGTTCAACATAACGGTAGACGCAGAGGGAAAACAACGCACTTATTTAATAACTTGGACTTCGATGTAGAAGGGAAATTTCACCCACACGTGTACACGACACGTGAGATGAGTTCAGTAAGCAGCAGCAGCTATTTTAAAAAGGCATATTGATGGGATGATGGGAAATAAAACAGCCAATAAGCTATCACTTTGAGTCAGACAGAGAACACCTACATGGAATAACAATGTGAAAATTCACGCTGATGTGATTCTTGAAGTTTTTAGGGACTAAAGTAGCAAACAGGAACACTTGCTTCCTTAATGGTTTGATGCTTGTTGAAGTGTCTTCAACAGAGCATAGACAAGGAAAAAAGTGCCATACATCCTTTAGGTGGTGTTGTTATCATAATTGCTGCCTGAATTGTTTTTCCCCCTGCTGCAGTGACAGATATTCACTTATAAATGTTGCTTCTTGTATGGTACACAGTGAAGCAAGAAATAATCCACCTTGTACAATAGACATTTTTTTCTCTTTTTTTTCGGGGGGTACAGAGGGTCTTAAGGGTGAGATAGCGGGTCAACATTATGTCACGCTGAAGCTAAGGAACCTGAAGATTAATTTGAGATGCAGCTCAGCACTGTGTGTCAAATTGCTCTAGACATAAATCAGAAATAAACTTGAATTTTGGGGTTGATACCATTTATTACACCGATTTGGTGCTAAATTTCACCGTTTTTGACCACTCGAGAATTGATACAAAATGATCAACAGTCCCAAAATACCACATTAAGACACCAAGATCTTGAGGAACACCATGGAAAAAGCCATGATGTGATTTGGTATTAAAATTTTGACATTTGTAGATTTCTGCAAGAATTGCATTTTTCGTGCGATTGGATGGCGAACACCTCTGCTCTGGAAATTGCTCAGAAACCCCCTTATTGTCAATATACCTAGGAAAGCCATCCATCCTCTGAATGCCCTAGGTCTCACTATAGGAAATGGTTACTATGGGGACTAACATCATTACACATTAATACAATTGGACTCATTGGATCCACAAGAGTCTCAGCTTTACAGTGATACCCAATTTATGCAATTTCAAGACTGTTTAGAGACCCCAGTATGCAGAAATATTCAAACACTCCATTTTAGTATATAGGCAAAAATAAAAAATGTATACTGCATTCAAAAAGTCTGCCTGCAATTATCATAAAGTGAGCATGACTGTAAAGGGGAGACTGGTGGGTACCCATTTAACGCATTTCCATTCACATATGTTGAGGTCAGAGGTCAAGGGACCCCTTTGAGAATAGCCATGCTAGTTTTTCCTCACCAAAATGTTGCCCAAATTTGGAGTGTTATTTAGCCTTCTTCCTGATTAAAATTGTTGATTGTTGGTACCAATTGATTTCTTAGATTTTCTTGTCTCATATGCTATCTGTACCTTCACTCTAGCTTTAAAACTGAGCCTGCTACAGGCTCTGAAAGACAGTAAAGTCAGCGGGTCTCAGGGGGTTAAGGGATCATCAATATTTTATTTCATTTTTTCATCTGAACTGTCAATATAAAACCCTTTTATTTGTTTTATATAGAATTATCCATCCTTCTTTTTTTTTTTACAAGGTTTACTAAGTGATATAAAACAAAAACTCACAAGAGCAAAAATACATGATTGACAGAAAACGAAAACATGACAAAAGGGTGTGATCGTGCGACTGGCGTGCTGGTGATGCCGTTTCAGCCGTGCAACATCGGAAGTGTTTGACACAAGAACGTAAAGCATGCCTGAGTTATGGAGTTTATATTTGGGGCACCTGTGATCAAAAATGAAAAGGAGTGAATCTTCTTCCTCTGCCTTTGTGAAAAGGACGATTTCCTGGTGTTCAGCGGAACGCGACTCATTTCATTTTGAATTTAAAATTGCCCCACATGCAGAGCTTCTCCTCAAGGCTATTTATGGTGAGCAACTGAAGCAGCCAACAGAGTAGTTGTTTGAAAAATGAACAGAATAGCACCCAGCAGATTTTTCACACTTTAATACATTTGGCCAATCACTGCTGAACATAGGCGGAGACTTAGTTGAAATTACAAAAGAAACTATCTTGCAATGGGATCACACCAGTCCAAGGACCAATTGCCCCTTCTTCACTTTCTACCCCCCTACTTCCCCGCGCCCTTGCTCGGACCACACCCACTAGAAGCTGACCTTCATTGTGATATACAGATATATAGTTTAGAGAATATTAAAAGTCCAAGACACAACTGACAGAACGGCAGGACTCAGCGAAAAAGTCGCTACTTCAGCACCATGGATTTATCAACACACAGCACAGTTAGGCTACTCTCTCTGCTACTAGGGGATGGAGAGTGGGGACGGCAGGTTAACAAGGGGGATGCATTTTGGTCATTGGGCTAACAAGGGGGGGTCGTGCCCCCTCAAATCGCCTACTGCCTGTAAAGTTTTGTGACTGTACTGTATCTTGCACGGTTGTGATGCTATCGCGGTCACAAAATCTGCCCACAGACATCCATTATTTGCTTATCCTGTTCAGGGTCGTGGGGGAGGATGGAGCCAATCCCAGCTGACATTGGGCAAAGGTGGGTGACATTTAATAAGATGATTATATGCTTTGCATGAAAAAAAAACGCAGTAAGTAACAAGTAAATATAGCGGTTAAAGGGTCACTCCTCTGATTTTTAAACATGTGGCTCTGGAGGGAGATTTCCCAAAGACTGAAAAAGATAACCCTGCTGCTTGTGTTAGTACAACCCAATAGGAAACACACAGGCATCGCAGCATCAGCAAGAGAGACGTCACTTATGCGACTTTTGGGTAGTCGTTCTAATTACGTATTTTCACGGTCTTATACTGCAAACTGCGACTTTCTTGACAAAATAAATCGACAAACATTATATGTGTGATTCATGACGCAATTCAGACGGGATTTAAAAGCTGATTTGTGTCTCGCCGTTGGCTATTGTTCATATTTTTTCTGAAATAAGGTCCCATGTGGTGGTCCACGGGAAGGGGCGGGACTACACCTCTCTATGTAATGAAAGACGCTATGGTGTAACATCATGGGAAATTGTAGGATCCCCCATTTTTGGAGTGTGACCCACACTACGAACAGAGTGACAGACAACCATTCACGTTCACATTCACACCTACGGGCAATTTAGAGTCAACAATAAACCTAACCTGCATGTCCATGGACAGTGGGAGGTAGAAAACCCACACTAACACAGGGAGAACATGCAAGCTTCGCACAGAAAGGCCACAAGCCGGGTTTGAACCTGCGACCTGGCAGTGCTAACCATTAAACCCACTGTGCTGCCCTTCCGTCTACAGACAGACATACATAAATATATACACCTGGCAAAGTACTCAAAACCATTTCTGTGTTATAGTTCCCGCTACAGTAGGTGTCACCAGGACTATATTTTTCCATGATGACTCACACACAGATTCCCAAGGTGAAAACAATACTGTCACTGTCGCAGCTGGTAAACATAGGGACGCATCCTCCTCCCTCCCCACGTGCAGCAGCCTTTAGACACCTCAAAGTTGGATACCACTTTAACCTGACGAGCTAGAGCACAAGTAGTCAGGCTTGTAAGGTGATCTGCTCACAGTGTGCATTTAAGCGATATATGGCGACAGTGTTGCATAGCAGGAGGATGACACAAAAACACAACTGCACGAGATAAGACGGAGCAGTTTCAGGCCAAGTGTGGGCACCTAGAAAAGAGGTAATGACAAGTTATCCCATAGCCAACTGTGAAGTATATAATGCTAAAATGAAACCTTTATATTTTACGCAGTGTTCGCTTGAATTGTCAGTGATTAATTTGAATTAGTCCAGATTTTAACACTAGCACCACTTTGTCTTCATTTATTTCTTGTGCTGTCCACCCACTCACTGTGGTTTTAAGTTGAGCAAATACCACATATTTATTAACTTTTTTTCTCTCTCTTTTTCCTTTTAATTTTTGTCTTTTTTATTTAACAACTATTACACACTGATCTTGACCTTTTGAACACAAATTTATTTTCCTTGTAATATTATTTTGTTTTCATTAAACAAAGAAAAACCTTCTGTTACATTTAATTTTTAGGTTTGTGCATATCAAATAGCGTTATTGTATACCAAAATAAATGAATTAAGAACTGATAAACAAATGAGACTTCATTATATATTTAATTTGCATATTTGTATTTTCTTAGACATTACATTTGTTCCAGCTTTCCCTAGGTATCACCATGTGTTTCTTATGGAACCTGCTGAAATCAAAAATAAATAAATAAATGACTCAATAAATAAATAAATACATAAATAAATATGCCATTAAATGTACCAAAAAATTAATATAGGCATTAATCAATTAGTAAAATGTGACATAAATTGATACAGTTTTTATTTGGTTCTTTATTTATTTACCTTTGTATTAATTTCCTGTCTATCTACTCTTCTATTTAATTTTCCCTTTTATTTATTTATTTTGGATTTTGGCAGGTTCCATCCTCTTCTTCGGTGTGCCTGCGTGGCATTAAAACATTATTCAGACTGTGAACCTCTTAAGACTCAGCGCCATTAAGCTTTTAAACAGACTTATACATAGCAAGCAGAGTGAAGGTCGCCTCATATCTCACCATGCAGTGGCAGAAATGAGAAATAAGCAGAATTAGCAGTCAGTGTAGCCAGCCACAAACACCTCTGAGCCCCCCATCCATATATCTTAACCCTCATACAAACACCCTCATTACTGGATTTGAAAGATCCTGCTGGTTCATTAACAGCAGCATTAATAAGTAGTTTGTAGGTCAAGCGTTTGATGCACTTCGTCTTCTCCGAATGGACCTTTGATTCGCGGAGTCGCCGCCACAAAGTCCCCGGCTTTCACGCTCGGCGCGGCTCATATGGATTGGTACGCATGCCAGGAGAGCAAGCTGGGGACAACGAGCTACAGCGTGACCTCTCACCCTAAAGAGCTCCCTGACCAGAGCCTCTTAATTGGCTGCTTTTCCCCCCTCAGACTGCGTTACCCATTCCAATTACAGCCCAGTGTTTGCATGCTGCTGAGCACAGTGAAGAGCTGCAGACAGATCAGGCACAAATGAGGGGATCAGACACTGGAGCAAAGACATAAAGAGGACACAGAGTGCATTTATTCAAGTGGTCTGCTTAGGTATCACCCAAATTGTATGCTATTTTCCCATTACACTGTATTAAAAAAAAAGGATTTAAGCATTACTACATATCTCAGGGTCTTTAGCTACCCAACATTTAATTACATATTGCATCGTATTGATTCTCCTGCTCCAGTTAGACTTTTAAATAGTCTGATGTATAAATAATAGCACAAAAACAAATTCCTCATCATCAGTGACTTTATCTTCATTTCCAGAGCTAACGAAGTACAAAGTTATAATACTTTGTTACAGTACTTAAGTATTTGTTTGGGTATATCTGTACTTTACTTGAGCTTTTATACTTCTGTGAACTTTCACTTTTATTCCACTACATTTCCCCTAAGCATCTTCGTTACTCATTACTATTGCAAGCAAACAATGCTCCCAAAGCCGGAGTTAAGTTTTGATTACCGCTCAAGTCCAGGCAGATTGCATGTAAGATCATGCTACATGCGACTACAAGGGAAGAAAAACTGCTCTATCAATCTTTTAAGATGTGACGACCTTGTTTTTCTTCAAGTAGCCTCAATTTTTAAAGTAGTGTACATGCTAAGAGGAATAATAAGGGCACAGTCACACATTCGTGTTAGTGACTGCCGCATGCTGAGGCTATTTTCGAACTGAAAGTTCACCAAAGTGAACTGCATTTTGAATGCTAAGATGCAAAGTTGCTTCACAACCAGAAGCAAATGTTTTTTCGCACTTTTGCTCGCATAGAATGGAAGTGAACGGGAATCTGTGACCGTCCAATAAACTTCATAAATCTCAAAATTATGACTTGCTTGCTTTTTTATTAACATTTACTTGTACTTTTACTTTCAACACTTTGTATCAGAAAAAAAAAAAAAAATACTTTTGATACTTAAGTACAGTAAATATCAGACAGTTTAAGAAACAGGTGACTTTAACCACTACTGAAGTTCTTTTCTGGTTAGATATCTGTACTTTTACTCATTCGTTATCCTACGAATGTCCAGCAACACGAGTCAATTTCCACTTGTTACATGCATACGGTCTTTTCAAAATAAAATTCTGTCTTAACAGGAAACAACTTCCTTAGCTTTAGTAAACAAAACTACTTGGTTAGGTAAGTCAATTAAGTACGTACATTACATGACAAATTAATCAACTTGAATCAATCTGACTTCTGGTTTCACACAGAACATGAATGCCAGTCTCCTGGGCTAAAGTCCAGTATTTTTTGACCCCATACATCCACCCCAACCTCCTCGCCGCTCTTTAGATTTCCTGGTTCACGATTAAGTGAACTATACACAAATTGATTTCGTGGGATATATGCGAATTGGAGTATATTCGTTTTCGTAGGTATAGCTACAAACAGTGTATGAGACCGGCCTGCCTACATCAAGTGGCTAAGTGCATATTAGCTTTGATACATAATTACATTTTACTGATATATTTCATTACTTTTGCTTTGATTTTTACTTGTAATGAAGTATATTGTTGTGTTTCTATTTTTGCTACGGTAAAAAGATCTGAATGCCTCTCACCCCACTGGGAGAGAAGACATAGGAGACGCATGAGGGAATGGAATGAAACAGAGAAGGAACAGCGGGGTTCACAATCCATTCAGAGCTGGGCAACATCTGTCTCCACCCTAAAAAAAAATTGGGCTAAGAGAGAAATGAAGGACTGAGGTGGATGGGAGGGAATTGGAGAGCACCATAGAAAGAGAGAGAGAGAGAGAGAGAGAGAGACAGAGGGGATGAGAGCGCAAATAAGAAATCTTAACACAGAAAGGGGAAGATGGAAGTGGAAATGAATAAGTGCGGGCAGTCGGTGAGTTGTCTGATCAGGAGGACGGGCTCCTATCACACACATGCTGTCAGTGCAGGACGGAGACAGGCCTGATGGATTTGTATGATAGATGTGTGGACGCATGGAGCCGCGGCCCCAGCTGCTGGGCTTAATGAAATGTGTCCCACTACAAGATAGAGCGCTCTGATTTAAACACATCCTGCCACGCTATTCCTCTTCTCCCTAATACAGCCAGAAAGAGCCGCCGCCGCCATTGGGCCCCCTTCTCTCTGTTTGTCTTCCTATTTGAAAGTCAGCTTTTTCATTTGGAACCAATCCGTTGCCTCTCGCCTCGCGCCCGAAATGAATCATGCCGCTGTTCTGTGCACCTGTAGATCATTGACAAGTCAAACTTGATCTAAAATGTGCTTTGTTGTTTTTTGTTTTAAGCCCGAGTCTCATCTTCTGCTCCAGTGCACCTTCAGCATGTGTCAGGTTTAAAACTGTTCATCATTCTAAATCAGCATTTTAATGAACTGAGGACATAAAATAAAAAAAGACTGTAGGAGATTTCAATTTTTGATGTAGTTGGAACAAGAGAGAGAAAGACAGTAGAGAGAGGATTTTCTTCTACTTTTATCACTGGCTCTCATTTCTTCTCCCCTGTGGCGTCCATGTTTTCCCTGTAGCCTCCTCTCCTTCCCCACTCATGTCCCTCTCTGTCACTTCGCCCTCACTCCTCCTGCCTCTCTTTCTCTCTGTGCATGTTCTCCCTCGGGGGCTCGGTAGTCCTGTTTTTTCTGCAGAAGTTCAGGGCACGAGGCCAAGGAGAGTCCTCGTCAGCCAAGTGTTCATAAAGCTTTCTGCCATGTCAACAAGGACAAACTGTTTCTTTCTCTTATACTTCCCAGATCCCAAATTTCCAACATCACTAACCTTTTTTCACTCAAAGGCCAGCCCGCGTCTCTACAATCAGTGTCCTTCGCCCCGGCTCATCTGTGTGTACAACGTCTGCGTATATGTGTGTGGATCGCCGAAAGCCCCGCTTCCTCCCCCGGAATAATTGATTTAACAAATTGCCGGCCATGTTTCATTCTGAGGAAGTGACAGGAGCAAAGCGGGGAGACGGAGCCAGGAGATTAATTAGGAAACAAAGTCATCTTTATGGAAATTAAATGCATCCTCTGATGATAGCCTTCCTTTCCCATCAGTCTGTCGGGTTTCGTCCCTTGTGCACGATAAAGGACTGGGAGGCCTCCAGAACATCACAGAGATGTCTGTAAGGCGCCAAAGCCCGGCGCCTACACAGCACCCCTTTAGCAATGCCAACTCCAGCTCCCACTTTCATGGGTGATGTGTTTTGGACTACATCATTGGAAAGCACTGAACCCAGAAAAAACAGCTGCTCCTGAAAACAATGCCGTATCATCTTCCGGAGGGGGAATAAAATGCAATAAAAGAGTGGCCTGCATAAAAATCAACCTCATATCTCGCACTGCCAGTTCCTGCATATGTGCATGATTCTCTATAGAGCATTTGGTATAACAAGCTCCCGAGAGATGGCACATCAACTGCACGAGTGTGCATGGTAAAGCTAGTATCCATTAAGTTTAGTGCATACTTTCATGTGACACTGTGCCCTTCCTGATTGTAGGTATGGGATTAACTCTGCTCGGCGCAGCTCTTCAACAACTAGTCCTCCTGCTTGCTTGCAGCAGCACATCTAACCTTGATTTTTTTTATTTTTTGTGCTTGGTTGAGAGAACTCTGAATATGCATAACATACCTGGCTGACCACAATGTCAGCCTGAGAGCAGATTGGATTGAATTAGTCAGAAAGGGAGACTCAAAACAACAACAACAACATCACCAACAGAAATCCCACAGGACCAATCTCTCTGTCTGGATTGATCCGCAGGGTGTCTGTTTTTCCCACCTTCTCTTTCTTTTTTTCATGGCGTGGTTTGATAACAGCAGTCATCCACCTCCTCTCAGATTCCACAATAGATGACTTGAGGTAGGCCATTACCAGAGACAAAAATCAATGGGCGATAGGGGTGGATTCAGGCTCGCTCGTGTGTGTCATCAAGCTTTATTCGATGGGGGAGACCATTCGACACAGTGGAGCGCAACACACACAGGACGTCAAAAAATGATCTAAAGTCAACAGAAGATTACAGATTACACTGACACCACATCCTCATCCAACAACAGCATGTAGCGTCCTTGCAAAAGTTCTTTGAACAAATCAAATGTTCTTTGAATAAAATATCACTACACTTAAATAAAGAATAATCTTCCCGCGGTATCGAGGTCACCCGCCCCAAACCAATCGCGAGTCGAACACAGCTGCAGCTTGTTAGCGAGAGAGACTCACAGCTCAATCATGACGTCTCACCCTTGACCAAACCAAACTTATCAGAAAAATAAACACATGAACATTCATCAGCGTGATAAGAACTACCTAAAATGACAGAAACCATCTTTGGGAAAACAAATTTTGACGTGTACTTTGACTTTTTGGCCCATGTCCCATCCACTAACATGGAGGGGGTGGGAATTATGACCTATACTGCAGCCAGCCACCAGGGGGTGATCAAGATGTTTTGGCTTCACTTTAGGGGAGCTGTCATGTCGTCCATCTTTATAAACAAACAGTCTATGGTTACTATGAGGAACTTTGATTTTTTTGTAGATTTTGGCGGTCCCTGTGGACAACAGCGGTAGTGTTTTAGCACCAGAGTCCCTTTAGAAAACCTCTCATTTTACTGCAGCAGGGTCTAACAGCCAATGGCCTGGGCCTCGAGCAGCATGGTGTCGGTGACGGCTCCTAGTGGGGACTGGTGGAGCAGCGAGGTGAAGATCCTCTCCTGGCCGGAGGATGAAGCTGCTGCCGAGCGCAGATATCTCCACCTCCCTTCGCCGGAGCTCCAACTCTAGGTTGAGGGTGGCAGCGAAGCTGGATCTGGGTCTGTCCGGCGGTGGGTGGGCTGGTTGCTGCCGGAGGCCCCGCTGGAGTCTGTGCTGAAGGAGTTTCGTAAGGGAACCCAGTGGCACCGAAGGCAAGCATTAAGAATCTTCTCGCTGATGGTCTTGTTTACTTACGTAGGTTGTATAAATTGTGACTGTTTCACAACCAGTTAAAAGTTCCTTATAGTCACTTAAATCAACAACTTTTGGTCTAAAATACTGCAAACACATTACCAGTTAGGTTTTACCCAGGTAGGATTGATTGCTCTGGCATGTTAAAAGTGTTCATTGAAAAGAAAAAGTACTATAATAACTTACCAGAACTCCACTAAAACCATTTGTTACTTAGAAAAAGTTTTCTCTCAAAGTAGATCCCAAAGGCTGTGGCTGAATTTTTTTTCTCCAAAAATGAAAAACAGACATTGCACTTTAGTTTTATTATAGTTTTCTCTAGAGACACATTTTCCTAACAGTGTACATGACATCTCCACCTCGAGGGTGTGAGAGCCTATAGAATTATCAGTGTCCTTTTTATGTGTGCATGTTAATGTTCCTCGTAGCTCATGTGATCATGCGAAACTGGAGAAGCAAAGGGGCCAATTAGAATAACCATCATTACGCCCTAATCATCTGGGGTTGCACACCGAGAAATGAAAATTAGGATGGTGCTGAGTTTGTCCATCCCCAGGGGTCCTGGAGCATCTCCGCTGCACTGCCTCCCAAGCTGTTTTTATGTCTCACTGTGCCATTTCTGCTCTTGCCTTCTCATCCCCCACCTCCCTTTGCTCCCCTCTCTCTGTATCCATTTCATTTTTTTGCTCCTCTTTTTTATTGTCCCTGGCCACCCATGAGCTCTTCTGTGCTGTCGTTGTGGAAGATCTTTCAGGTGCAATTTCTCCCCTGGTAAATAAGTGTTGTGACAGGAGGAGACATGTTGGAGAAATGCTCAAGCCCGATGAGTGGAGCGAAACACCTTGGAAATCCTCTTGCAGCAGCGTCCCAAGGGTTATTTTCCTCTGTGGTTTGAATGGTCTCTCTCTCTCTGTGTGTGTGTGTGTGTGTGTGTGTGTGTGTGTGTGTGTGTGTGTGTGTGTTTCACTGGGTCTGCAACAGTCCAAATGGCAGAGTGCAGAAAATTAATTTAATGGAATAAATCACTTAGAAATAATTAAATGAATCTAGGACAACTATTTCTTACATAATAGGAAAGTGCAGAGACAGAGAACACAGGTCAGAGGAGCATTTTAAGCCCGGAGACAATGAACACATGGACAAATCTGTATAACAGCATGAGGAAGAAAATCAGGTAATGACAATAACGGATGAGATGGAGGCTCAAGAGAGTTTCTCCATTGGGTCAGGACACCTCTAGGTGTATTATTGCTCTTATACATTTACCACAGGCTAAAAGAAAAAGGCTGTGTTCAAATCATGAGGTTTAAAGTTAGTTTGACATCAGTTCAACCCATAGTTTGCTGTCATTATGGTTATGATGGTGTTTTTTTATAACCCTTGAAATAAGTAAACTAAATTGCACTTAATTACAGCATTTGTCCCTGTGCATTCATAATTAATACCTTTTGACATACTAACAATGTACTTAATGCATTAATAATATATAATTAGTGCATTTAAAATATACTGAAATACATGTTAGTGCACTTGGCTGTGCTATTTTGGTACACCACAAGGTCGTTATTAAGCATGCTTAAGTACATCTTTTCATACTAATGCAATGCTTTTTTAATGGTAGGTTTTTGCAATTTTTTTGCATACATTATACATTTTCTTCCACTTTAGGGATAATTACCAGGCAGCAACCTCTGGGTCTGAAAAGTGAAGCCAATGCGGAAGTGCTTTAAACTTGCATTCTTTCTAATAGCCAGCAGGGGGCGACTCCTCTGGTTGCAAAAAAAAGTCTGATTGTATAGAAGTCTATGAGAAAATGATCCTACTTCTCCCTTTTTTTATTACGTCAGTAAACATTGTAAACATGAGTCTATGGTCTCAATGGTTAGTTTCAAGTCTTCTTCTATACAGCACGATGGTCATTTAGTAAATTATGGCCCCATTTAGAGTAAAATTGACCATAAAACAGGGGATGCTTTAAGACATGACTACCTTGTGATTGACACCACACTGTCCGGTTTGGGAGTTGTCTGTGTTTTTGTCTTAGAAGTTTAACCCTTTCACAGTGTGTTTTCTGTTCATGAAAGTTCATTATAACATTTTGGTCGCCTAAAAATGTCTTGTTCAGTGTTCGGTTGTACTTAGCTCCACCCTTTATTGTCACTTCTGGTTGCAAAAAAAAACCAAGATGGCGACGGCTAAAAACCAAGATAGTGACGGCCAAAATGCCGAACTCAAGGCAAATTTCCTTGAATATTTAAGTCCCTATGCAAGCTTGTCAGTCCATCTGTTATCTCATTGTGACAAACAATGTGCTTCCACACATACACAGACACCTCGTCGATGTCCTACAGGACAGCTCCTCCTGGTCCCTTTCAATCACAATGTGTAAGCCAACATTCACTCCATTCACAGCCTCTGATACAGGCAACAATTCTCCTTCTTTTCTAGTTCACAAGCCCCAGTTACTGACCTAGATTCTTATCTTTCTGCTGTTGCAGGTATGGAGTGTTTGGCTGTGGCTGACGAATGATCTAATACAATCACATCATTCCCTGTGTTGATTAAGAAGCATTGCATTTACTGGTTGTGTTGGAAATGCCCTCCTTTAGTTTTTTTAGTCCTCTTTGTTGTTGCGAGGCTAAAAAGTCACCAAGATGTAAGAACAAGACTTGATCAGGGTCTAGGTGAAAGAACGAAGGAGGATGTCTTTTGACACAAGTCCAATCCTCTTTCCTGTGAAGTCTTTTTTAAGTCAAAAAGGAGACGTCTCACCAGGGAGAGACGGGCATCCGAACAACAATGAATTTCCCGAACAAGACAGCTATAAAGAACACTAAATGAAAGACAACTTTTAGTGAATAACAGCCGCTCCAGTGCACACACTCAAACTTGCATGCACACCCGGGGAGAGAAATAGAGAAACAGGGGGGAGATGGACAGATGCTGAACCAGAAACAAGCTAAATAAGTGATGAAATGGTCCGCTCTCAGAGAAGAGATGAAATGGAAAATATGTACAGCGGCAGACTCCAGACTGTACACGCAAAAACAATATCCCGGTCAATACTGTCCCTTTTCATTTACAGTCAAAAGTCACTGAAAGTTAATTCTGGTTAGCTTATGTACACAATGTGCACACTCTCTGTTACTCATTAACAAAGAACTTATATTGATAAGAAGTGAAAGCCAATTGGCCGTTGCATTGCAACATCAGCACAAAGCCGCAGAGCTACGCCTTCGCCATTTTGGACTGAAGGCGACTACTGTGTATCAAAGGACACCAGTAAAAAACAAAATTATTTCTATTGTCATACCCTTGATGTCTCTACCAAAATAGCATGTGTTGAACAATGAAACAATATTATAAATATGCATTACTATTTACACTCAGGGACCTATTTATGTCGCGTTACTAGCACTACTAGCTACTGACTGGACGTTTGGGTTATGGGTGTATTATAAGATAATAAAAGTGATGAATTACAGCCAATATATCCATTATTACAGCTGCATACAGCTAGCACAAAGCCAGCAGAACTGGATATGTCATATAAGTGTGAAGGGCGGTGCAGTACCATTGGTCTGATACACATTCATTATGCCAAGAAAAAATAACTTTTACAACTTTATTATATAGTGTTCATACTGGGAAGTTGATTTACCTCAACACAAATGATCCTCAGATTTACAGATGATTATACATCCAAGGCCACGGACTCATTCCTTTTGGTGCCCTTTTTTCAGATTACCTGTCTCATGCACTGTCAGGATATAGTAACCTTTTTATAAAAATAACTTTTTTTCATCATATTTGCTCCAATTCTACCTACTTCACCTTTAATTAACAAACACGGATAGCTAAACACACAGGCAAGTACATCTTCATTTTAATTCCAGGCATTGTATGTCCTCTGATCAGAGGACTGTCTTTAACTGGTGGATATTTTGACGCTCACTCTCTAATATCTGTCAGGATCAAACCTCCCAGGACACCACTTTTAGCTTTAATTGATTGAGTTGGTTGATTTTATAGCGAGGAAGAGGAAACAACTGAATCTCAACTTAAAAGTGACATTAATTATTGTCGAACAGTGATATCTTCCTCTTAATCCTTTTGCAATATTACACTTAATCCCACTTGAGTTGTATTTTTAGTCACGTTGACAGCAATTAGGCTACATTGAATCACACTGAAGTACACTGGAGCTGGTAAAAATAGCAACCTGGCACCTCAAATGAACACAGATGACGTACCTTGTAGATAACAATTCCTTCACATAGCAAGCTATGGAGCACTAGCAGCAGAACTCGGAAATACGCACTTTATGAAATGTCAATACACTTGGTCAAATTGAAGAGAAAAAAAAATAACATTGGCTGAAGGTCATGATAATTACTGTGCAGTACATTTGAGCTGCAAAGAGTCTTCATACCTTAACCCCATCCCCTTACATGTATATACCACTAATCGCCAATTATGTGTTGTTGGCAATATTTTTTCTAGCATTGATATTATTTATGGTCAGCACTTTTTCAGCAATAACCACTTTTTAAAATGTCATTTAATTTCTCATTTGAAAAGGAATGATATGTAACAAAAACATTCAAACAGATGTAAATGTACCTAAGTTAGCTGAGAGGCTAGTTTTCATCGTCAGTCACTCTGCCTGATGTTGTTAGGCATCCTAGAATAATAAAAATGACACAATAGGTACAATAGTTAAGAACATATACTACATTGTAGTAATGAGACCTTACCTCTCTAAATATAGGTTTTTGTTGGTACTGGCGGAGTCTGCCGTTCTCACACTGGATTCAGATAGTCTTTACAGGTATGAGAGAATCACAGGAATCAATGCATGGATATAATCCAGCATTACTGTTATTTACTGCTATGCAAACCAAACATTCAGTTGTCTTATGACGTGTAAATTGGTCACATGGAATTTGCAATTTGTTTGTCACACAGGCTAGTGCTGACAGGGATTGTTCAGCAGAAATGCATCTGCAAAACGAGACGACAATCATTTTCTGCCTTTTTTCCAGCAGCAGATAATTTCGATTTTTTTTCCATGGGAGTAGTGGAACAAGAAGGTGTAGGCGATAGACTGCACACCTCCAACGCTTCAGCACGTTAGCCAGCTTTGGTGTGCACTCTTTATTTAAATCATGTGGGTTTGTTTGGCTGCACTGCGGATACACCAGTTGCTCCTCTGTTGTAGTTCTGATTGAGGAGCATTTGCTGTAATTTTACTTGCTCCCATTAACCACAAGTGTCGCCAAATGAGTTCAAACCATAGACTGTAAAAAGTGGATGTAGTCACCGTGACGTCACCCATTGGTTTGTGGACTGCCGTTTTTGGCGCCATATTAACAATGTTTACTGAGGTAATAAATCAAGTGAGAAGTAGGGTCATTTTCTCATAGACTTCTATAAAATCAGACTTCTTTTTGCAACCACAGGAGTCGCCCCCTGCTGGCTGTTAGAAAGAATGCAAGTTTAAGGCACTCCCGTATTGGCTTCACTTTTCAGACCCGAAGGTTGCCCACTGGTGCAAACATAACCAAGATTAAAAATGCTTTAATTGCATATATTGTATTGCAGGGGCAGATGCTTAGAAAACAACTGAATTCTGTTTCTACAACTCAAACTACAAGGGATGATTGAGGTTAAGGTTTGCAAAACATTGTTTGAACAACTTGATGCTGTCATTTGCCATTTGTCATGCTGACATTTTTGATGTGTAGTTAAAAAGCAGCTCAATCCTTTCTACGCAGATTTTATTTGTATTACTTTATACAAAACTTTCAGTTTGTCACAAATCCCCAATCATCACATGCAATAAATCAGCTAGACATTATCTCATTGGCCGCAGATTCTCCCTAGTCCTCTACAATTTGATATCTGATACACTGGAACCTCAGATGACTCGTTCACTATGACATCAATTACCTAATCATGTCAACATAATGCAACAGTGAGAGTTAAGGCAACTATAACATTTAACTCCTAGAAAATATAATATATTGTGAACTGTAGGACCAAAGGCAGTCCCATTACAGTTTTTCTCATCCTCTCCCTTGCTAATGAAAATTCTGGCCGACATATCTGGAAGAAAAAATCTCCTCTATTAATTTCATCCCGCTCCCTCTTTATTGGTCCACCCACAGCACCCAAATTAAATAACCCTGTCAGGTCTAATTCTAGTAAGACATTGCTCTCCCAGCACAAAGGACACACACCCGCATGTTGCCGAGGTGTACCTCACGAATAACCAATCAGGGCTATGGCATGGCATTTCTGCAAAGCTTCACAGTGTGAACTATAGAGAATTCATTAAATCGGGAAAAAGAGATTGTAGGTATTGAAGTATTGACTAAAACGTGTAATCCAAAGGATCAGCGCAACACCTAAATACACATCTTGTGTTGGTAGATGGTTTACACATCAGTGTGTTCCAATCCAAACATATAGAGTTATGTATGTACACCCAAGGGTCAGAGTTCAGTCCACACTGGTGGGTGGAATATGAGAACGCCATGTGACATTATGTTTCTGAGTGCATTTGTTCTCGCTATTGGTGACCTTGATGTTCTTACTGACCTGCCTTAAAACATGCTTGTTTACCTGAGTTTATAAATGCGACATAGCAAATGTACTTATTTATTTTCAAGATCTGGGTTATTGATGCTTGTTCGCAGGGGTTGTGTGTGTTTAAGGATCCACTTGGGACTGTGTGGGCAACACAGTCACAATCCCAACTTGACAAATACCCCAGATTGGACATCGCCCTTCGCCATTGGAAATTGACGGAGACGTCAATAACTCCAATGTAAACCGCCCCGCGGCGTTATTCGATGGTTGAGCAAATGACATAGTAACAATAGCTAAGTGGGCGAGTAGGAAGTGTGGTTTATGGCTCAAACAAACACAAGACTTTCAACCAGGAGACCACTGTCCCATGTGAAACTAAAAGTAACGCTAACTTTTTTTTCACATCAGTCGTTAGTCATGTGACTCGCTATCATCAGTCCCGTGAGTTATGCGAGTCATTAATAACACACGTCGTTAATCACTTAGTTAGTGAAGTTAACATCAACCACGACCATTTCCTAAACCTAACTAAGTGGTTGTGTTGTCTAAACCTAACTTCCTGTGAAAATGGAAGTTTATTTTGAAAGGATACTATGCATGTAAAAAGTTTATATTGACACGCCATCCCTGACAGGAGTGAGAATATGTTGATGTGGGAGCTGCACTTTTCTCGTCCTTGGAAAAACAATCCATAGTTGTAAGAGCTAATGATGATTATAAGATGACTTTTCATTCTACTCTACATCCCTCTGTTGCAGCATGCGGTCTGCTCGTATTTGTGGCTCCCCCTCGGGCACGGATGGCATGGAGGTGTGCAGGTGAAGGGTCGGCTTCACTGAAATATCATTGGCACGATTAGCGTCACAATTACTGCAGCCAGTAATATCATCTCCCTCTTCCTCCTCCTGAGTCTTCAGACTGGAATGAGGGCAATCCTTATTATTGCTAGAAAAGTGCAACCTCCTTTTGTAAAGCCCAGGGGTGGGTGGAAATCTCCTTTAGGCAGCTCTAGTGCGCCGTTGTGGCAGAACAGACAGGAAGGTAAGTAGTGGGAAAAACTGGGTCAGATTGGTGACTGGAGAAATGTTAGTTAAATCAGCAGCAGCAGGATATCAGTGTTAGGCCAGTCACACCTCACTGAGTAAGGTTGGTTTAGGTGCAACATTGTGGATTTGTACATAACAGTTGTATACTACTACCTATTCTCCTTCATGTCATCACCTTTACTTTGAAGATCTAAGACTCTTGCATGACAGACAGTTGTGTTTTTGTTGGAACAAATGTGGTGGTTTGTAGTACTAGTATCGTATTCTTACAGTGGTGGAAGTACATTTACTCAAATTCAGTTTTTGGGTACTTGTACTTTACTTGAGTATTTCTATTTTCTGATACTTTATACTTCTACTCCACTACATCTCAGAGGGAAATATTGTACTTTATACTTCACTACATGTATTTTACGCTTTAGCTATGAATGACTTTTTACATAAAAAGGATATGATATTCTTTTGTGATATGATGCAGTAATGTACTAATTGTCCCAGTAGTGTATAAAGTATCTAAATAGACTCCAAATTGAAGAACTACAACATTAAAACACATGTGTTAGTGATAAGAACAGATTTATATAATATTCTGTGAGAATATAACACTTTAAAATGTACTTTTGATACTTTAAGTACATTTTGCTCAAAATATTTCTGTACTTTTACTTAAGTAATATTCTGAATTCAGGACTTATATTTTTAATGAAGTATTTTTAAACTGTCGTATGTGTACTTTTACTAAACTAAAAGATCTGGGTACTTCTTCCACCACTGTATTCTTCTGATTTTCTGTAATTAAATAAATATTTCCCTTTCTTACGTTTCTAAATGCACAAATTGAAAAGTTCACTCATACTGCAAAACCTAACTGAGAATCAACATCCAACTCTGCTCATTATTTTGCTTCACCGGTCTGTATTTACTATATAGTTGACTCCCAAAGGCTCCCATTAACCTCCTCATATCAAACTGAAGACAGCTGCAAACAAACTCAGACAAACCAACACTACCTGCCCAGCATGAAATGGCAGAGAACATCCGTACCCGAGTCAATCATCTGTAGCAAGACAAAGAGTTATGAGAGCAAACGAGAGCTAAAAATTGTTAGAGGTGAGCAGAAAGAGCGCTCCACTTGGATGTCCGTTGTCCTCTAGTTCTGATAGATGGGCAAGAAACTGTTGTTTACTATCACATCAATGAATAGTTGTGTATTTCCTCTACAGTATATATTTCTTTCTATTTCTTTATACTGTATATGACTCGTTCTTCTCATTATGGTGTCTGACCTTTGAGGACTTTTAGGCATTATTCAATGATGTGGTATGGATGCAATGCTTCTGGGCTTTTGCAAGCAGTACTCCCTAATTTGTGTTCTGGTGCTGGCTTTAGCACTCCCCCCCACACACACACCCTCTTTCATTCTCTGCAGGTTTTCTGTACATGTTCAGACCTCATTGTGTGAGCTGGGAGCTGGGAGCTCCCTGGAGGAAGTGGCTGTGTTTGTGCAGCAGTCGGGAGTTGGCTGCCCTTGGAGTGCTTTCCCCAGAGTCTTGAATTTCTCGGGGTTTCAACTTGTGTTTTACGTTGCGTTGCTTATGAACTCTGCAGCCTGCTGCTGTGAGTTGGGAGCTCGGAGTTATGAGCAGAGAGCGCTCAAGCGGTTACTTTGAATAGCAACCTGAAGTAACATAGAGCCTGACAAAAGCTGTTCCTACCTCTAACACCTCTGAATGGGTCTGAAGGGACAGCGGCATGAAATACAACATCTGACTACTTTTACAAAACAATAGTCAATAATAAAAGATGAAATAAGACATTATTGAATATATAATAATTTAGTAAAATAGGTAAATGAAACAAAAATGTGGGAAATAATTGATAAAATTATGAAAATCCATTATTATGAAATATCAATTCATAATTTGTTTTCATAATAACTTTACTTAACTGGATATATATAATTTTATTAGACAATATTGTTTAAAACACCCTTTTTCAAAAGTCTGTTTATACTTCAATGTGGTATTTTTTCACTTTTAATAATGACAAATTTTATTTCATATGCAGTGACAGCTCAACTGTCATGAAAAGTGATATAATGAAATAAAAAGTGACATTATTAAAAGTGATATTAAGAAATAAAAGTCGTATTGGGAAAAAAAAAATATTGTAAAATGAAAACAAGCTTTTGAAAAAGGGCATTTTGAAATAAAACAAATATACACTGTATGTTATGAAATAAAAATGAAGTCCTTTAAAACTCTGTTACTCTGATATGTAATTCTAGGTCAAATGGCATTTCAGTGACAAATGACCACCTGAACGCACATATTTCCTGCTCTTACTCCTCCATTAAACAACCGATTGACTCATAATGGATAATGGAATACTGTTGGCCACAAAACAAAACAGAAATAAAACACGCCAGCAGTGTTCTACGAAAAGAATGCTGGATATCTCAGATGTGTTTGAATCATACAGAGTGGACTTTTTAGGATACGTTTGGTCTAGAAATCCGCACTTTGGAGAATCCAGCAACTGAATTGGGACACAGTGTCTCTCTCTCTCCATGGTCCTGCAACCTTCAAGCACAGTCTGTCTGTGTTAAATGGTGTTAAATCAGTCAAGCCAATGCTGTGTCCCAATTCCATACTGCAATTGTGTATAGTCTGTATACTAATCTTTGTTGCATACATTTTTCCAGTTTGAAATCAGCATACGTTGTACACTAACATACAATTATACAATGTGTCACCTTAGTCAAACTGCAGCTTTATAATGCAATTGCCATTTACACTTTTTAAGAGACAGTAGCATGTTTTGTCCTGAACTTCATTGGTTTTCTGAGGTGTTCCTAAAGCTGTTTTCCAACATTCAAATTAGTTTGAATTAGGGTCCATCCACAGCACACTTAAACTCAGTTTTTGTTTATTGTTGTTGCATAGTAACTGTTTAAGTATACTCTATTTTGCATTTTCCAGTGTGAACACAACATACCATACTCAAACCCTGCTTAGAGTTACTGTATAGTACGGGACCCAGCACCAGTTGTGTCTCTGTCCATGGTGCTGAAACGTTTAAACCCAGTCCTGCCATGTTTCCAGTGTTAACCCAGTGGTTTCTCTGTCCTTGGAGCTGAATCATTAAACACAGTCCTGCTGTGTTTCCAGCGGTGTCGCTCTCCATGGTGCTGAAACGTTTAAACCCAGTCCTGCTGTGTTTCCAGTGGTATCTCTGTCCATGGTGCTGAAACGTTTAAACCCAGTCCTGCTGTCTTTCCCTTGTTAACCCAGTGGTGTCTCTGTCCATGGTGCTGAAACATTTGAACCCAGTCCTGCTGTGTTTCCAGTGGTATCTCTGTCCATGGTGCTGAAACGTTTAAACCCAGTCCTGCTGTGTTTCCCTTGTTAACCCAGTGGTGTCTCTGTCCATGGTGCTGAAACGTTTGACCCCAGTCCTGCTGTGTTTCCAGTGGTGTCTCTGTCCATGGTGCTGAAACGTTTGAACCCAGTCCTGCTGTGTTTCCAGTGGTGTCTCTGTCCATGGTGCTGAAACGTTTGAACCCAGTCCTACTGTATTTTCAGCGTTTATCCCCGTCCAACCACGCCTCTAGCAGCCAATAGCTCCTCACAGGATGCTGATTGGTCTGTAGTTCAGACACAATTGCATTACTTGAAACCTGACAAGATGGATTTTTGCGTGATCTCGTGATATCGCGAGAATCCAGGTGTTTTGCAAGGTGAGTGTGAAGCAGCTCAAATTGGCTTTCTATTCTGGCTTTTTCCTTGTCTCCTACTTTTTGTTTTCCCCTGATATTTCATCAGTTGAACCCAGTGGAACCAGAATGTTAATTATCTAGTAAGATAACCTTTTTATACAAATTGAATAACTTCAAAAGGTGAGCACACTACATTTGAGAAGTGCAATTAAATCATTCCTCTGTTTGAAAATGAGACGTTCTTAAATTCTTTGACAAAAAAAAACAAAAACAAAAACAGAAAAAGCACTATCCTTTTCATGCTTTTAATGCACAGAGTAGATGTATTTTAACCGAATGCAAATGTGGATAATTGTCTGATGACTGGGAGTTGCTTCATGTTGCTTTGCTATTTTAACAGCTATTGCATAAGCAAGATGAAGTGTATTTTTTAATGAGGAGAGCCACATGATAAGCCCTTTGGGTTTTGTAGCTCTGTGAACACCAGCGCTGGATATAAAACACTTTAGACGTACAACTTATCACCATGGTGAGCTAAAACATTAGCAAAAGAAGGGAGGTCTGTTGATTATGGTAGATGTGCTGCCTCATTACGCATGAAGCGTCGACTTCAAGGATGTTTTTCGGATTTGACTTTGATGGCATTTGTTGAATTTCAATTTACAACTTGAATGGGTGGCCTACACTAGATAGTGTTCTGACTCAAAGGGCAAGATCAGTAAGGTTATTTGTTGCGCGTGATGTTGAATGAAGACACAAATATTTGAATACATTGTAAAGACAGTGTCTAAAGTGCAGTTTCATGTGAAGATACTTCAAAAGTATAGCCTCTAGGTTAGGTTTTTCAAATCTGAAAATATTGTTGGCCCAGACTGTAAGAGAGATTAAATTGGCCGAGGCAAAAAAATAACAAATCTGCCTTCCTGTGAGCTGTATGCAGCCTTGTATTTGAAAACCCCATAACCCTGCCTCTCATGCCGTAGGTAGTTTTCACCTGCAGCGTCCCATTGTCCCCTATCAAACCATCAGGTGATGCTCCAAACATCCCAGATGACAGCCGCAGTCTTTTTCCAAACCTGGACGACTCCCTTTTGCATTCTGCTCAGGTGCGATGCCCCACTGAACTGCCACTGGCAACTTGATAAATCATTCAGCAATCATTCAGCACAGACATCGGTGACACTGCCCTGCCTGCTACTTTGAGCACCAGTTTGAAATTACTTGCAGCGAGTCTGCTCTGTTGAAAAGCATCCTAGTATGGATTTGCTCCCTGGCCAGCTAGAGCAATGCCAGTTTTTCAATCTGCACTCTGTTGTTGCACTCATCTTTTCCAACAGCTCATCAGAAATATTTCTCTGGTGAGTTGTCTTTCGGCTTTTTTAGAGAATGGAGACAAAATGTGGACTTGTGGAAATGTTAACACTGTGCTATCATCTCGACCTATAACAGGTAGATCCTGTGGGAACGAAAACAAATCATGACTGAAGTGGTATGAATAAATTAAATGTATCAGGGCAACAATGTCCATTTACTCAAACTGAATAACAAGTGCGCTACTGAATTGAACTCTACCACCAACCCACCCCCCTACACATGATTCATACAGTACAGTAAATATCACAGTCTCTCTGTCATCTGATATATCAACATTGGGCATTAAAGTGTTAACTAATATTCTTTGTTATATTTTGTTTAGAACTAAATGTGACCACCAACAAGAAGTCAAGTGAAGACTATTTTATTTGTGTGGCCCAATTTCACAAATTACAAATTTGCCTCAGGGCGCTTTATAATCTGTACAGGATACGACACCCTCTGTCCTTTAAAGTACGACCCCCTCATCGGAAAAAAAGGAAATAAATCTCCTGGAGGACAGAGGTCTAGGTCCATCATGTGGAGAGTGAGGTCCCAGACCGGCCGGTGGTCCAGCACAGAGAAGCCTGAGTTCAGAAAAAAAGGAAAAAGAAAACAAACAAACATTTGTGCACTCGCGTAAACTTTACAAGTTTGAATGAAAACTGTTAAATTCACATTAATCTTTTCACAGCTTCTTTTAACTGCAGCTGTAACCTCAGTATTTGATGAATTTGTGTTTAATAATCACAATACATCATTTAATGACAGGCAATTGCGATATAAAAGCAATGTCTAAAATAGTGTTTATTCATAAAAACAGCCAGTTATAGAGCACAATCAACACCAGAGAGTTGAATCGCTTTGAGGGACTTCATGGTTTCACTTGCTGACAATTTGTCAGTGTTTTCATAACTGTGTGCCTCTATGTATGATGATCGGGTAACACTTTATATAACCATCATTTATAAATGTTAAATTGATAGTTAATTAAACTTAAACATTAATTGTTAGCTTACTGTTAACAAACAATGAAATGACAATTAATACTGTTTACTAATTATTCATATGTTGATATTTATGTTATTTTAACTGTTTATTGTTGCACACATTTTATATACTCTATATAAAAGTATTGGTTAATGATGACGGAATAATTTGTAAAACATTTCTAAACATTAGATAGATATTTGTAACACGTTGTTAATAGTCAATAATTAGTTTGTAATCTGTCTACACATTATTTGGATGGCTTTTATAAAGTTGCAACTGATGATTATAATACTTTATTAAATGGTTAATGAAATTAAATGATCAAATGTTATAATGTGTGCAACAATAAACTGTTAATAAATAGTTTACTAGTATAATCAGAATGTAATTGTTATCATCTCCTATCAGCTATGATACAATATATCATTTAGTTATTTCACACAAATAAATGATAAAAAATGAAAAAATATAGTTTTACTAATAATTTATAAACATTATGAATTATTATTTCATTGTTAACAGTGAAATATTTATGAACTTAGTTTAATTAGCTATTGATAAACCATTTATAAATGATGGTTATTATAAAGTTGTACCCATGATTGTTTTGTTTAGCTGAGTCATCTTGTTTTGGTCTTTCATATATGTAATTTGTTCCTAGGTCTTGTTTGCAAAACAGATCTTGATCTCAGTGAGACTTCCTGCATAAGTAAAACTTAACATGCCAATTAACTGAATTGGATGTGGAGGTGTAAATATATACTAGGGGGTAACAACTAAAAGAGCAAAGAGCATTGCTCAGCTGCAAGTGAGGCAATCAAACAGACAATTTAACCAGTTATTTTTTTTTTCTCAGAGGGAAAATAAGCAAAATAAATTATTTCTGAAAAGTGCATTTCACTGAACAGTTAGTTAGATAAAGCACAATAATGGATTTAATGATATTTGAGTTTTAGTTCAGGAACATTGTTAGAACTAGTTAATTAATATTGAAACTATAGATTGATGGAATTAAAACACTTCAAATGTGACGTTTTAGTCATTAAGATCTTTATCAGACACACAAAGGGGTAATGAAATGAGTTACTTATCAGAGCAGATACTAATTAGGACACTCCATGCATGGTAATAGCTACATACAAGGTGTAGGGAACATATTAATGTGCAGTTTTTTTTGTGTTTGAGGCTTTTGCTGATGGCTGGGTAGAGGTGGTTCACCCAGGTAACATTAAACCTTTACAAGGGAACAACATTGTTTATGGTTGCAACCGCTGCTTGTCAAGGTCAAGTGTCATCATATTCACATCCTCCCCTCCGTACACCTTTAAGGTCACTGAAGATGGGAAACAGGCTACAACTACCATCACAACCGTAATAAAGCTCACCAAGAGTCGGTATTATCCTGTTTGGATCTTACAGTTTTTGGCTCAATTCTCGAATGAGAGTTATTTTCTTTTCAAACAATAAATCTCAACAAGTCTCTAAACAATTACTTTGTTGTTCACAACAGATTAGAACTTCCCTTTTTTGGCTAGGGCTGTCAATCGATTAATTGCATGAGTGTCCATAGTTGATCGCGATTAATCGCATATTTCTTTATCTATTCAAAATGTATCTCAAAGGGAGATTTGTCAAGTATTTAATACTCTTATCAACATGGGAGACGGTAAATAGGCTTGCTTTATGTAAATATATGTATATACTTATTATTGGAAATCAATTAATGACACAGAACAATGACAAATATATCCAGAAACCCTCACAGGTACTGCATTTAGCATAAAATATGCTTAAATCATAACATGGCTTTTCATTTTGGTGGCATTGGTTAATTTACTGACTAGGTTTTGAGGCATGAAAGAAGTGTTTTGAATGAGTTACTACCTTTGGCAAACATGAAATAGAGTTGTGATGTCCCATCAAACAGTTGGGGCAATTGCACTTACAGTTTAGAGAATATTGCTTTGAAAAATGAGCCAAAGCAAGAAAAACTGTTTTATAAAATACAGCTTTTCATCCAAAGTCTTGCTCCTTGCTGTTCTCATTGATTTCAGTTGTCTTTTCTGTAGTGCATTCCCTTCACCACTTTGAGGTCAATATTAAATTTGACATAAGTGAGGTCGGCAGAGGTCCATTCTCACTAAGTGTATTACAAAATCTTTGTGTTCTTGTAATTGGGAGGGTGAGTCTGAGGTCAACCCCACGGACAGCTAAGTGTCACTCATTAAAGGCCAATTTACAAATGAAAAAAAAAAACACTTCTCATATCCACTTCAAAGGGCTCTTGTAATCCCACGGAGTCTTAAGTGCTCAACCCTGTTCTCACATTAGCATTAATATGCTACTTCATGATGACAATATGCAACCTGCACCACCTTTATCACGCTGGTGCTTGTGTAGGAGATGCTGTTGTGAGATTGCTGGTCCAGGTTAATATTTCCACTGTTGGTTTTATTCTTCATGTGTTGGGTTCAGCTTTCAAAATGGCCTTTGATGACAGAATAGGCTGTACAGGTGTTAGACGGTTTGTCCTTGCTAAAGTAAAGCAGACTACTGTGTATGAAAGAAGGCTATTCTCAGTGTGTTTCTCTGGTTAAAGTCTCGAGTGTCTTTTTTTATAAGCATATATTTGGCTGTACTGAGACCTACAGCTTTAAAACTCAAACAAATTTAGTTTGTTTGCAACTATTTTGCTCTGTCAGTCAGCTAATAACCTGAAATGTGTGGGTGTAGTGTGTCAGGCTGGTCTCATACACTGTTCATACACTGTAAAAAAAAAGTGTAAAATAATTGAAATTTTCCGGCAGCAGGTGCGCCAGAAAATGTCTGGTTACCCAGTAATTATCTTTTTATAATTAGCCTTTATTATTGTAATTTTCCAAGAAATATTTTACTTTTAACATATATTTATTGTTAGAATACTAAAAGCATTTACATATAAATCACAAATGAAACATGGAATTTTTACATTTTCTTTCTATCTTTTTGAAATACAGACACAAATTTTAAAAATTCTTGAAAAAAAAAAACTTTTTACAGTGTAGCTACACCTCCAAAAAGCAATGCATGTATATCCTAAGGACATAAGGACCAAATCGTTCGCTCAGGAGATCTGTGTCCGTGTCCTGTATAAAACCAGATGTCAACATTGATATATCTGTCACGTAAGTTACATAGTTAACTATCCCCACTTCCCTATGTTTTATACTCCTGATTGAAAAGTATATTTCTGTCCATGTGACAAAAAAAGCACAGACAGGTGCAGGCTTTTCAATAGGGGCTTAAGGGCTGTTTCTCTGTATGGGGTCTTGTTTCTGATGGTAAAACCAACATTAGCTGACCTGAAGGATAGGCTCAGCTTTTTCAAGTCTATTTTAAGTCTGAGCATTTCTGTATAACATTAAGAATTAGTGACTAAATGAGCAAAAATCAATGTTAAAGTTAATAAAAAAAAACATCCTTGCTGTTATTCAATAAGGTTTTAAAGCCTGTGAACAGCCACACATGTGTTTTCAGTTATTCTGTCTGATTAGAATGCTCAAGTCGGAAGGTGGGCTGGAGATTTGATGAGAATTTATTAGGTCGCAAATCATCATCTACCAATAAGAATGATAAAGGTGTAATTTGTTCCGCCCAAACAGGTGCAACAAAGCTAACAGGAGACTCAGGAAAATGTCAGTCAATCAGTGTATACACGCCCACACAGTCCTGAGAAGAGTTCTAATGAGCCAGATTAGCTGAAAACACCTGTGTGGGTGTTCAGAGCCTTAAACACTTAAAATCTGAGCTATTACGATTCATTAAGACTGTGTAGCTGTGGTTTGTTTGACTGATAACATGAGCAAACAGCCCCACCACTGCAATAAGGTGCAAATAACGCCCACTTCAAACCGAGAAAAGCAATTTTGTATTAATGTAGCACTCCAGGATTTTCAAGGCCTTTAATACTATACTCAAATGCAGTATGGATGCACATATAAAGCATTTTTGGTTACTGCAATCACTGTACATTTTAATGCACATATGGAAATTTGAGTATTGTATTAGAAAGACTTAAAAAAATCTGAACTTATACTTAAAGGGTTGGTCTGTTATTATTGTTATTTGATGTTTTTTTAGGTCTTTATATAATTCTGTAGCTTCCCAGTGGTGTTCCTTATGTATTAAAATCTGAACATTCAAATTTTGGTCAAAGAGTGTACTGTATGTTTTAGCCTCAAAATGCTATTTTCCCAAGTCCTTCTTCAACCTTTTTCCCATGTGACCTGTTATAGGTTTCTGCATGATGACGCTGCTACATATACAGTATACATACATCCTCATAGTCAGTGTATTAACGTTATATACAGTAAATTAGATGGCAGTAAGCATGCTCCCAGTTTGGAGAAGCAGACAGGAGTACTGGCAACCGAAAGTCACACAATAACACCTAACCGATAGAGGCAGCGGGAGACCAGCAAACTCTTTGTTCTGCAAGGTTAAAATATGATTGTGAATATAGTCTGGTGGCTTTAAAGACAGCAATATAACAGCTTCAGTTCCCCATCAGAAAAGGCAGCGTGATGGCAAGTTAAAGCGGTGAAAATATTCTAAATATAGCGTTTACTTAAACTGATATTGATGAAACTGATGGAAGGTCAACGGTTCCATCCCCGGCTCCGCCAAGCCACATGTGTAAGTATCCTTGAGCAAGACACTTAACCCCAAATTGCTCCCGAAGGCTGTGCCATTGGTGTGTGAATGAGTATTTAGATTAGATCCTGATGGGCAAGGTTGGCACCTTGTACGGCAGCCTCTGCCATCAGTGTATGAATTAGTGTGTGAATAAGTGAAGTGCTTTGAGTAGTCAGAAGACTAGAAAGGCGCTATATAAATGCAAGTCCATTTACCATTTACCATATTCTAATGTAGCCTTGTAAATAGTCTTTTAAAAACCTAAATATCCTTTTTCTCCCCTCCATTGTGTCTTCACTATCAATTACCTCTTTAATCCTGACCTCTGCTCGTCCTAACCCCTGAAAACCTGCAATCATAGCCCTTTTTCTTCTTCATAAGTGCTCTACAGTCTCCTTTTTTTGACACGACAATGACCGGATGTTTCCCGATGACAAATACTGTGCTATTCAAGTTGCTGTTACAAATTCTTAATCTACTCCTGATTACTTGTTGTTTTCTGTTGATTACACTATTTCGTACACCTCCTACTTTACTTTGTATTTCATGTAAGTATCTTCCTTTTGTCGCACTCTCCCACTGTTGCCACTATTTGCTTATTTCCCTCCAAATTGTTTTTCCCCTCCAATTTTAAAAGTTTATTATTTATTTCAGCCTGAGGTAGATTTATCCTGCAAGAGCTTGATGAGTGGATGAGTCGCAGGAGTGCAGGTGGATTGGCAGCAGGAGTGAGACGGAGTGCCACGCCCAGACAAACACACACAGGGGACCATGACAAATACCTTAAACCCCTTTACTTATATGCATGGGACAAAAGGTAGCACAGTCAAAGTGAAAAAGAAAAAAAAAATATCTCTCATTCACATTGATGAATCAAACATGTAAATAAAAAGACCACTTAGCTGTGTTAAGTGAGTATTGCAAAAAATGTGTTTGGAAAGGTGCCTTGAGTTGACTCTAACTGCTATGAAAGAGATGCTATCTGAATATTCCTCACTCCTTTACTATTATGATCAGGAATGTATATATATATATTTTTTTCTTTTTTTTTTTCCAACATGAAGGACATTATTGATAGTTCAACCTCCATGAAGTGAAATGACCAAACGGCAACAGCTTTTGTCAGCCCTGAGGTTATCATGACAATAAGGAGACAAGTTGTGAATATGGTGCGCAGGCTATAAAATGCGATAACATGAAACGACAGGTCAGGGAGTTTATCTGCACACGTTAATGCTATCAGCCTCGTGGGCAGCAGAAAGGAAAAGAAACATTCTCCACATACTCCAGACTGTTTTGATTATCAGTCACAAATCTGATTTTTCTTTAAATTGCAGGGTTATATTATAGTTATAGGTTTTATTTATGCAGTGCGGCAACTAAATTGCCATCATTGCAGTCATGTGTGGAAATAGCAGTTCATAATCTCGAAGGGTAGAATAAATATAGATAAAACGCTTGATAAATCCAGGAACTCTCTGCAGAAATACAAAATGAATTGATTAAAGCAGAGGGGTTTTGTACTCTAATTGCTTTAAATGACAGGAGACATTTGTTTGTCTTTCATTACCATAATGACACAAACAATTTTAATCTTTGAACATAACATTCAAATCGATGTGTGCATGTCGAAGGGGCTTCGGAGTATGTGTGTGTGTGTGTGTGTGTGTGAGTGAGTGTGTTTTAGTCATGTTGTGGGGACATCATTCTGTATACACAGTCACCTTGTGGGGACTTGCTTTCCTTTTGGGGACAAAATGCACGTCCCCATAACGTAAATCATTATATTTTAGGTTGACGACTTGGTTTAGATTGGGATTAGGCAAGTAGCAGTTAGGGTGAGGGTAAGTCTCCAAGACATTAGTGTAAATCAATGTAATGTCCTATAAAGTGATGGAAACAGAACATATATGGGTGCGTGGGGGTCTGTGTGTGTGCTGAGGGGCTGGAACAGTCTGTGTGTGTGTTGGTGGTAGAGGGTGGGGATGTTAAAACAGCATTGGTGAAACAGAAATCTACTGTGGTTACATGCAAATGTTGCAGATTATAAAAATCCGAATGCCTTATGGCCTTAAATCATTCACATGCTAACATAAATTGTAAATTGTTAAATACTGTTAACATGCTAGACCATCTCTTTTTTATAATCTGTTCATGTGTCAATTGACATTTCCATAATAAAAAAGAAAAAAAACATTTAAATTTAAGTTTATTAGAAAAAAGTATTTTGTGGTGATAGCAGAAAAAATACAATTAACAAGCTCAAATACACATTAACTATTGAGGAAAGGTTATTTTTTAAAATGACACATATGTACAACTTCCTTCCTCTACAGTATATCTTATACAATGTCTAACAACACAAATATCAGGCAATGCGCACACAGGTTATTGGAATATTTCTGATATGCTGCCCTAAATCAGAGGTAAACAGCAGCACAACTTCAACGCGACTTCATCATGAATCTCTCATCTGAAGAAAGTACACTAAGTTCTCCAACTCTGAGCGGTGCAAGAATGAAAGAGACACAACACAGAAGAGTTGGGGGGGAGTCTTGGTGCAAGAAGAGGAAGTGAGAGCCTCCCCCTTTCTGAGCTGTAGAGTGTCAGACACTAATGCCTCTGGATAGAAGCTCTACTCTAGGGTATTAACTCAAACATGGACGACTAATGCCACGGGATAAAGCGTTCAGCCTCACTTACAGGGGCACGGGCACTCCCACAGGATCATAGGGCCTGGGCGGCAAGCATTAAATTACCACAGACTTGCCTGTGTGCCTGTGCCAAGGGATAGACTGGAGGCAGAGGTGCACAACTCAAACCAGTATCCACAGCCTGGAGACTTTTGATTTTTAAGATATGTAGTGTGGGCATGGTGCCAATACAAATATATAACAGAGGGGAGAGAATATATTGAGTTTGCTGTGCAGATCTGAGAGTGAGCCAGATAATCACCAACTTAATGTTTACACAAATAACCACATAGCCAGGTGGGCCACAGTGAGCAGTGTTTCTTTTTGCCTTTAAAGCGCCATATCAGTGTGTTTAGCAAGTTTTAGCTTCTCAATTTTAAAATATGTATACTGCATACTTTGGTGACCTGTTTTGATTGCCTGTTACAATTTTTACTGTTAAAGGGCAGCCATTGGCTTCCATTCATTTTGCTATGGTATGACAGGAGTAATAACGTGATGCCATACAAAAATCACATAGCAGACTGCTGAAACTTGTTTGAGTTGTGTCAATGCTTGGCAATGCAGTTTAAACAATAAGAATTGTTTTTTTTCTCGCTGTCTACACATCACATGGAAATGCCAAAACCAACAATTTCCAGCAATGTACCCGATCTGTGGCACTCGGTTCCTACTGTAGTTCTAAATCTTTAAAAGCTGATCACTGATAGTTTCATGTTTGAAAAAAGGCTCATTTCACCCTACAAAAGGTGGACACTGTAGTTTTTAACATCAAGCTACTCAAAGAGATGTAAATAGTGAATTTGGGGACTATTTTAAACTGTGAATTGATACACATGTGGTGCACAATAGTGAGTATACATGGACAGTAAGTTAGTAGCCACTATAAACAGATTCTGCATTCACATATTGGATCTGTGAGAAGGGGGACACAATTTTGGGACTGGAAGTGTTCTGGTTTCCGTTTGTAGTCCGAATAGTATTGACGAATCACGTTCGAGCAGGCTTTGCTTGAAAGCAGGTAAACAGTCCACGTGGAGAGCAAAAGAGGCAGAACGCATTGGCGGAAATGCAATCTCGGAACCTCGGAGCTAGGAAACTGGCTTGTGAAACAATCCGGTCGTACACGTTGTCTCTCAACGCCAACTCCAGTCTCGCATCTCAAGTTGCAGCACACGGAAAAGTAAGTCTTGGCCCGGATATCTGCTGCCTACACCAGAACCTTCAGGAAATATAGCCCCTTACCCCCCAGAGGCTTATCCATTTTCAGACCGATAGCTGATGGGTTACGAGATTTGTTTTTTCTTACCAAGTAGAATTGACTCAAAATAGCGTCCGTATTCATTGAAATGAAATAACTCTTTGTGCCGTAGACCTCCAATGTTGTCCAAAAGCTACAAACATGTAATTTTCCCACACTGTTGCACTGAAGAATAAACTAAATTGGGGTTATAGAGACTAATCCACTAGTGGTTTTGTTCTTTTCCTGGGATAATACCCATTATCTTTTTTTGGTGCAAATTGAATTAAAATGTATGCATTGCATCATCTCATATCAATACCATTTAACTTGAACGAAAAATGCAGACTCAATGTTTACTGTGATGAATGAACAAGTTCAGCTAGTTAGTTTCAAGGATCTGCAAACAGAAAAATTCATATTGTACATAAATAATTGGAGACCAGTAGCTGTCATGAAACCCCGCGGCATAGCTTGCAAAAATGATTAGCTTCGATGTGAAGAAGTGTCTGTAAGTCATCAATCAAATCCTCCACTTCAAAAAATAATGTTCACCAACCACAGTCAACTGTTTTGTGGAGTAGCAGCTATCAACACAACTAATTTAAGGTGCTTCCCCAGATATTTTCATCATTTACTCTTGGTTTCAGTCACCGGGCGTCCTCATTAATGATAAAATGACTCTGCTCTGCTGTGTGTCCTTCTGGATGAACCCCCACAGCTACATCATGAAATCATTCATGATTTGTCTGAACTACTGGCTTTGATTAGGCCAAAAGCTGATGATATTTTAATCTTGGGGGACTTTTAACATCAATCCCTGCTGCCTGTGTTGTGGTCATGCATCTGATTTCAAAATCTTATTGAGCTTCTCCATTTATCATTATTTATAGTATACAGTATTCATAAACTTGACTTGGAATAGTATTGTCTGCTTTTGCTTTCCCATTCCTCTTCTAAATTATCCCAACTATTTCCAAATCTACTTTACTTCCTCGAACCGCCAAGGAGTTTGTAAATCATTTAATGCTTGACTGTTTTTGATGCTTCACTTTAGAATCAAAACAATTACAACAAATCAAGAAATGCACCCTCTCATAGCCCGCTGATAATACTTGGGGTTGTTAAGAGGGAATGTTGAAAAGCTGCTCATAAATGCAAGGCTGATAAACTCCAAGTGTCATCCACTATTATGAATTACTTATTGCAGAAATGTCAGAGAGAGATTAAGGATGTGAGAGCAGCTTATTTCTGTGGCTTATTTTGAAAAGCCGTCGTCTGCTGTCTTTCTCTTCTTTTTTAAGCACTCATTGTAGTTTAACATCTTAAAGGAGTACGTGAGTGTTTTTTTTTTCGTCAAACTTATCTGCATGTCTTCGATGCTAAGAGTAATAATCAGGACAGGATGCGAGACAGATTGGCTGCCCTGGTGATACAGACAGCATGAACTGAGTGAAACGACAACATTTCTAGGGGTGACAGCAGGGGGCGGGTAAAGCCAAAGTCGGCTTGTCAACAAGCAAGTAATGCTACTGTTGAGGCTAATTTGTTAGTGTGTGAAAATCAGACCCATGCTTGCCTGAAAAGTTAAACCTGACACAAAGCGAAGAGAAAAACTTGAAAGAGACTGTCCTCATCATTTGATTAAGAACCCCAAAATGGCATGTATTGATGTTCAAGCGACAAAGCCCTTGGGGCAGTTGTAATTATGAGAGGAGGAAGTGAGGGGATATTATTTGAGAGTGACAGTGTCGGCGTAGGGAGGAAGGCAGTGATGGGTCAACAAAATGTCATTTTTGTAACCAGGACGATTGAACTTAATGGTGCTCTATATGGTATTCAGAGCATTAAAGTGGCAGTAGGCAGTATCTTGTTGGCATCATTGGGCAAAATCCATTATAACCTTTCAGCATATTGTAATTCAAGTGTTCTGAGAAATAACTAGACTTCTGCACCTCCTCAGGCTTTAAAAAATCTAGCCCATGACGGGAGACTTTGACCAATCACAGGTCATTTTATTCAGAGAGCGTTCCTATTGGCTGTGCTCCGGTCATGTGACTGGAACTTGGCGTTCCTTCACCAGATTTCACAATGGCGGTGGCGTCACAAACTTTCTCATTTTACAGCTAAACCGTGCACTACAAGATGATTCTAAAAACATTTTAGGCGAGAAATAAGCATTAACGTAACAGAATATTGATTCATATTTGATCAGTGCTGCCTAGTTTGACCGTTTGATCGGAGTTCGCGAGTGACTGACAGCCGGCTCTCATAGATGGCCTCAGATCAGTTCTTACTGGTTGTTTTCCTCCGGTAAGTGAAATCTTGCAGTTTCATGTACTACTGTTACAATATAGCAACCGTTTTATAAACACATTTTTTTTAATCATATTTGCTCCAATCTCGCCTACTTCAGCTTTAATATAGTAAACTAAGTATACTAAAAATGAGTGTAGTAAAAATATAGTAAATCAAACTCAAAGTCAAAGTTGCCATCCCTCTGTGTGTGTTGTAATCCGAGCTTCTCCATGCTTTGTTGAAATAGCCGGGCTAGCCGTGCATGCCTTTTAGTGCATGTTCGTGCATGTTGATGACCGCTGCCCTGCACTGCACTCATACGGTTGTTACAACTGATAACGCCATCCCAACCCAAAGTGCAACACCCACCCTACGGCTCCCCCCCAGGTTAACACTGTTAGCTCTGTCAGCACTGTTTAATTATAATTTTTTTACTAATCCTATTTTAATACTACGATTAAGCAATATTACAAAAAAAAGCCCACAACAACATAAATACAGCCTATTAAATAGGTCCTGTTTTCTCGGTTGCTCGTAGAATCACCCCAATGATTGGTGGTGGAATTGGCTGCGATACAAGGACCACCAATTAAAATCTTTCCTAGGGCACGTAATTGGTCAGGGCCGGCCTTGGGTTAAGGTTTTCCATGGAAGAACAATCTGTTCAGGCAGCACTTTGTGCATTTGAAGGACTGTTTCTAACAGGTGAAAAGTGTGTGCAAGGTTTTTATAAAATGCTGTCAAACTTGACATACTCCTGACATCAAATGAACCAAAAGAACTATTTCTAAATGAAAGAATTCTTCACCTCTCTTTAAGCCAGATCAAGGTGTTGTTCAGTTTGTTTTGAGAAACTGAAATGGTGGCAAACACTGAGACCTTGGAGGAAATGATAATTAATTAATATGGTGCGCACTGTTCAGTTTCTTAACACCTTATCATCAAAGGATTGCAAAAACAAAGATAAAACACAGAAATCCTGGTGCAATGTTTGTATTATTATTAGTTTTTCAGGTCATCTTTTGTCTTTAAAGGAGAACTGATTTGAGCAAAACTCCTCTTCCATGTTTTATCCACACTTTACTTCTGTCAAAGCCACGATGACATTCCAAAACAATCCAACAGGCAGTAATTTATCTGTCAAAAGTCCATTTTCTGATGGATGTCATGTCTAATTCCATTAATACTTGTCTGCTTTCAGTTGCAGTTGCACTAGAAAGCAGAGACTGCTAAACTCAAAATAAGGCTTTTTAAGTTGGTCACAGTTCTCTATCCAAAAGAATGTATTTTGTCACAATTGGTATCTTCAGGGGACATAACACTACACTTGTAGTCCTGAAATTCTCAGTTTTAGGCCTCTCTTATTCTCAATGTACATGCTTCCACTTGGATTCTCACTAACATACTATAAATTTTCATTATTATGCTGACAACACGGTTATGTGCGCCTATAAAACCTCAAGGCTCCAGCAGACTCACGACTCTGAGAAACTGCACCTCAGATAAAAAGTAATGGATGTCACAGAGTTTCCTGCAACTACATGAAACCAAATCAAAAATAGATCTTTTTGAAGCACCCTACTCCATTTAATTGATTCGGCACAAATATTCTGTCTGCCAAAGTAAGCAGTAGCAATTAATGTAGGTGTAATTTTTGACAGCGATTTGAGCTTTGATGTTTTGCTGTTTTGGGTTGTCCCATGCTGTTTCTTTCAACTGCGGAATATTCATAGCCCGTTTTTCATCGAAAATAATCTGGAAAAGGTCATTGAGGCTTTGATTTCCTCTCCCACAGATGACTAAAGCTCCTGTTTCTCTCTCAGTTCTGCAAAAATGCAACAGGAACAGAACAACATCAAACACTTTATTACATTTTTATCATTTTAACAGGCTTTTTTGGTGTTTTCATGGTGGGATTTTGCCTTTATTTGACAGATAACGGTAGAGATAAGCACACAACTCTGGGTAGGACGCAAGGGGAATGGCATACAACAAAAGTAGCATAAAGCAAGAATCCAATGGCGACATTGTCATTACATAGTATGTATCTTGTAGGCTACAGGGACGCCTGCATCAAATATTGTATACATATGAGTGGGTCTCCCCTGAAGCTACTGTGTATAGGTCGTTTTTGGGGAGCTTTTTGAAGTCTGAGAAAATAACCCCTGACAATTTTATCTGAGTTATCTTGGCTTGGGCTTGGAGGCCTCAAAGCCTGGAGGCATGAAGTTTGAAAGACAGGCATGGCAGGTCTGAATTAAGATGCTATTGAGTTGCATTATGGAAAATGCAGGAACCAGTATTTTTGGAACATCTTATGAATCCCTCAACTGTATGGAAGTCAAACACTGTCTTACCCTTAAGTCTATAATATTTAGATAGATAGGTGCTGCATTCTTGTAGGATTGGTATCAATCAGCCCCTTATGAAGAGTGATATGGTGCTTTCCATAATCAATGAATGCATTTTTTCTCTGTATTTCCCTGTGAGTGATGACAGTGACACTAACAATTTTATGATCAATAATGAAACCCATTCCATTGCAAAACAGAACTTTACAGCCACAACAACTAGAGCGGCCAGACAGCTGTCCCTCTCTTGCTCTCTCTCAGTCCTCCATAATTGTGCGAAGGCTCACACAGTTGGCGATGGCATGTTTTTGTTCCATAAACTGCATGCAAAAGTCAAGTTCAAAACCAGATTCTGTGCAAAGGGGGCCAGGGGCAGGGGAAGTGATTCAAATGACCAATAAAAACAAATTAATTTGATGAGAGTGAAGAGTGCTATATCAATTAAAGAGCAGGGATTTCATCCACCTTAAAGGGGGGTCCATTATTACCAAACATTCACAATTTGGCTGTACGTACGTTATAGCATCAAAATGGTATTTTTCCAAGCACTTCCAAACATTTTTTTTTCCCACGTGACCTGACATTTCTGCATGATGATGTTCTACGTATACATAAACATACATATATATGCTTATCCGTTCAGTGTGTACATGTGCACGATGACTTAGATGGATGTTAAAAGAAGCAGACAGGAGTACCAGCACGGAAGCAAAGCAATGTATATGTTGCTTTGGACGCCACACTAGTTTGGATCTAAAAGTCACACAATAACATAAACAAACTGACTGATTGATGCAGTGGTAGACCAGCAACTCCCTTGTTCTGCGAGGTAAAATTACTGTTTTTTTGACAGTGATATAACTGCTTCAGTTCCCTGTCGGAAAGGGCTCGTAACGTACACTTTCTTTTAGGTGGCTAAAAACTTTTTTTCTGCTGCTCCCATCCACAGCCGCTTTACCTCGCCATCAGACAGCCCTTTCCGATAGGGAACTGAAGACGTTCTCTTCTAAGCCACCAGACTCCATTCACAAAAAACAGTAATTTTACTTTGCAGATGCAAAAGTATACATACAACCCTTCTTCAAAAAATCCAAAATAACAATTTCAGTTATTTTCCAAATTTAGCACAACTAACTGTAACTCAGTTAGTGCTGGCGTTCCCATTATTCATAACCTTATTGATTAACGTACTTTGGCAACCCACGTCACTGCTTTTTGCTATTGCATTGCTAATGCATTTACCTTTTGTTCTTTGCTTAAGTAATTCATTGTGTCATGATATACATTTTTCGTTTTCCTTTCTTCCTTTACAAAAACATACACGTTTTCATCAGTGCTATTGTGTATACATAGCAACAATCACTATGGAATCATCAGTTTATCTTTATTATATGCATTTTAAGAATCTAAGAATCTAAGAATCATTACTGGAGGAACAGTGTGATGATCTATAGTCAATTGGGGTCATTAGGAATAACTTAACTGTATAAAGTACATATGAAAACACCACGCACATATTACATATTGTACAGAATTCATCATGGCAGCTGTAGTGTTAAACCACCCATGCTCTGTTGAGGCCCCTCAGTGATCAGAGAATGATTGACATTCTGAAAGTGACACTTCAACGCTACTTGAGAAACACATTGTATTGCGCTCTCGTTATTATCTTTCCACTTCACTGCTCTCCGACTGATATCTGAAACAGCCCTCATCATATTTATTTTGCACAAAAGCAAAAGCAGTTTTGTTTATGCAGAGTATGTTTTAGAAATCTGGTCCTGACTTTCTTGAACAAAGCCACAATGTGGATGAGTTTAACACTTTGGATGTATACAAGTGGGATTTTCTTTGTTTTATCTTGAAGGTTTTTTTGTTTTTTCTTGTGAAGTGTTGAAGCACAGTTTTTGTCCATGATTCACTTGAAGAAAATAACCTGTTGGCTGTTGTAGTGTTGAGCCTAAAGATGCAGTTACTTCCCTGACATCACGTCTATCAAGACCCCCTCGGTGATGTGCTGATTCACATTCTGAAAGTGACACTTTAATGCCACTTGACAAGCCCTTCCATTCGCTGTCTCGTTATTATGCACCCCCCCACCTCACCCTGCGGCTGACGTCTGAGATGGCCATCATCATCAGCCTGAGCTTTCCTACTGTTCTCGCTGGAGTGAAGGAGCGTTACAAAGCAACCTATGCAGACTAATAACTCGGCGGTGGAAAAAGGATTCACGTGTGTTCACCACATCCCATTTTAACAACGTGTATTATATTATATATGTATATTGTTGATAAAAGTCCCAAGAACGTGTCATCCTTCGAGCGGTTTTGTGTTAGAATGAGAAAGACGATAGATCAGTATGTTTTCCTATCAGTGTCTTCTGTATTAAAGTGTGATCTTAAAGAGGGAAAATAGCTATAACCCACTTTGTTCTCGTTTTGTTCCAGTGTTGCTCAGGAAATGAGAAACAAGGAAATAATTGAATTTATAATGAATGTGTGTAATGTAAGCCGAGTTCCCGTGGAGCTAAATAATATGGAGTTTTTTTTACTGTTGATATATTTTTTTAAATTTCTTTTTGTTTATACTTTTTCACTGTTTTAATGTCAATTTCACGTTAAAACTCTCTCTCTCTTTTACACACACACATCCCTGTACTTATATCTTTGTGAGGACACTCATTGACATAATGCATTTCCTAGCCCCTTACCATAACTTTAACCATCAGAACTAATTGCCTGACCCCAAGCCTTATCCTTACCCTAATCTAAACCTAATTCTAACATGAACTTTAAAACCAACCCTCAAACAGGCCCTTGAAGAAGTGGGGACCAGCCAAAATGTCCTCACTTTCCAAAAATGTCCTCACTCTGTAGGTCTAAAAATCAAACTGGTCCTCACAATGATATATATACAAGTACACACGCACACACACGCACACATACAGTGTTTACAGCAATAGATTAGTCAGTGTGAGCAAACCTTTTGAATTCGAGAGAGTCATTCTATTTAGTGTTAAATATATCGCAAACACTACATACTAACCTTTAAATATGCAGCTCTATGTAGGATATTGGATGATATAATAGTTCCTCTGGTAATAATGAGTATTCTGCGCCCACTCAATTTTCCTGTGTGTCAATTTGAAGTGATAATGGGAAAATCTATCTCCCTTGGAAGCAATAAGATTTAAGTATGAATGGTAATCTGGTATTGATCTATGTGTACATATACATAGATAGATTTAAATACAAATACACATGTGAGGTTAAATGCTGCATCACTTTGGCTTTAGCTCAGCTGATAAAACATACGATTTCCACACCGAAAAAAAAAAAAAAACAGCTCTAATTCCAAGCGAGGCAATTTAACACCACAATTTTTCATGCATGCTGGACTCCCCCCAAAACATGTAGCCTTACGCTTCCTTAAACAGCTGCAGCCTAATTCTGTAATGTGCACACCAATGATGGTGCTGGACAGGAAAGCCCAGCCATTTTGTAAGATAACCACCTACTGATGGACACTATTATGAAAATTAATACTTGTCAAGAATGACTGAGTACACTGCATTTTCTCTGCCGGTCTGTGTGCTTGTATTTTTACAGCACCACTTGTATACATTTTTAAAGCATCTTTTGCCTCAAGCAAAATTCCATCAATATGGAAAACAGTTCAGGTAGTTCCATTACACAAAGGTGGTGACACTTGTGACCTAAACTAGCAGCCCAAGCTGTCATGTCTGTCTATAATCCTGCAATCACTGGTCAGCTCACAGGTATGTGCCTTTCTGGTGGAAAATAATGTCCTTCAGCCACAGTAGGCTTCTGGATTTAGACCTGGTCACAGTGCAATAACGCAAGCTGTTCTTATACACCATTCATAGCTATGGAAAGTAATGCACTGTAATACATATCCTTCAAAATCAATTAGTATGTAATCCACAACATCATGAACCAAGAAGTATAAAGAGTGACAAAGGCCATGTAGGGAAGAGGTCAGGGTGGATAGGTAGGTCAAAAAACACTGGCCTTTCGCCCAGGAGACCGATGTTCGTATCTCGTGTGAAACCAGAACTCAATGTTGATTTATTTGTCACGTAACTTCCGTAATTAAGTTACGTCACTTCCGTCGTTATTTTAACCCAAACCGTGATCAAAATTGTAAGGAAATCGCACAAAAAGTCCCGAGTATGGTTAGTGGTAGGCAACAAACCCTCAAGGTAATGGAGTGCTTGTGTTTTCGGCGAAACATTAATAAAGGACACACATTCTGTTTTATGCTTCAAGTTATTGTTGACACTTTCCATATTAAACTAAAACCATGACCATGATTTCCCTAATTTTAACCATGAATAGGTATAGGTATATATCAAAATTATTATCCCTGCTATTTACTCTATAAATACTTATGTAACGTGTTCTAACTGACCACTGCACTCATTTTTATGCTGATGACACCATCTTGTATGCTATTTGTTCTACTGCAAACCAGGTCTTCTCCAGGTTATATTCTGCTTTTGATGGCATCCTCTACTGTTACAGATTGTTCTAGACTCCAAACAAACAGACTTTATCCACTTCCCAAGAGCACAAACCAGATTGTCCTACCAAACTCAGCTATACTTCCAAAATATTGTCCTCATATTTATGTTGCCCCGGATATAAGTCTATTGACTTACAGGTTGTTGAGAAGGATCATGATCAAATATGGCATCACTATCCCATAGAAATATGTATTACAGTAATACATATTAAGTGTTTAAAATAATGGGGTATGATAATACATTTCTGTGTTGTTGTTTTCACACATGATTTCTTGCTGTTTATATTACAAACAGGAAGTAATGTCCACTGAGATATACTGTAGATTCTTTTTATAGATTGGTATACTCAAGCGGAACTGTTCTAAACAACCATGTCAGAGATATCTCAAATGGTTTTGACATTTAAGATTGATATTTTTTCTCTCTCCAGCCAGCAGTGAGAAAGGGTCGGCCCTAACTGTGTGCATAAGGGGGGTGTGCACACCCAGTGGAGCACAATCCCAGGCAATCTGATCCAAGGCGGCACCCTACCTTGTCAGGCAGAGTGTAGCCGCACTGAGTCATGACACAGAGACAGGTCGAAGTCCTGGGTCTTTCTTTTCTTCCCAGCACAGCCATTTGGGTTACTGCATAAATCACCTCTAAGTCGCCTTAAGTCCAAATCCTCATGAGCTTTGAATGGCGTCTAGCAGTAGGACTGTGGGATTTCTGAAAATTGAATTTTAGTTCTGCGGATTTACTTATTGTTGGGGGTAATCATTCATGGATTTGGTTTGGTCTCAGTTGCTTTTTTATTTGCAGTCGAGATAGAGGGATTTTATATATGCATGCCATTAGAGGGTTATAATGGGCCACTGGAGGCAGGTTTTGCAAATTGGATGTGACTTGTATTATGCTTCAGACGCATTTCAATTCATGCAATAAGCAGTAAGGATGATTGTCAATGATAGCCATTTGATTTGAATAATTCCAAGGGTCGTTTGTTTATTCCACGAATTAAAGCATGAACCTTGAAGAAGCATGGAAAGTAGAAATAATGTTTTCTGAAATGCGGTGAAATATAACGTTGGAAAAGTGCTTGGAAGTCACTTGATCCATTTTATAACATAAAATGTTGATTTATCATACAATCAAGCACCTAAAAAACAAAGCTTGCAATGGTGGCAAGCCTTTCTCTGCACTGCAGCACACCGTCAGGAAAACAAATTGCTATTAGCATAATAATTCAGTTACCTGTCATGCTGGGGACATGGAGGATGCGTTGGCAGGTATCTGTCCATTGGCTGGTGTGTGCCCATCGGCGAGGCCTTTAAACTGACTGGGGCACGGCAGCCATCAATAATTCAATGGGCGTGCCAGCACAAAGGTAAACAATGGCTGTAATTAGGGGAGGTCTGCACTGTGGACAGGGAGATTAATGAAAGGGCAGTCATTTCCACTGGTGCCCAGAGACACGAGGTGTTTCACCGTGATGGAGGCGCTGCCAAACTAAGCACAGAGTATGTGTGTGCGTGTATTTGCACATTGCACCTGTGTGTGTGTACACATGCGGGCCTTTGCTTGTTTGTGCTTGGATAACAGACAACAGACAACAGAGAAACAGAGAAAGACATTAAGACATATACTCTTTGGGTATGTATGTCTGTAAAGCAAAAATATACATTCATATTTCTTTCTAATTTGTCAATACAACCTTTGTGTGCATTTGCGTGTGTTCCAAAAGTACAGTCCACAATGTTTCATTCCTTCAAGCACTTCGACTTTGGAGACATTGATCACACAGATCCGTATTTTTACAAGTATTTTGTTCATATGTATTAGCATGACGTGTTCTTGTAATAAAAGTTCTTGTAATATAATACAGGGGTATTTTTTGTTCACAACATCAACAGACATTCCTATCCACATGCAACTCTCCATAGTCCAATTTAATGTGGAATGAACCTGTGATTGTGTTCTTACCATTGTGCATACTGTGTCCTTCTGTTTTTCAAAGTTTTGAAAACCAGTTTTGAAAGAACAGATATACACACTGGCCTTTATGGAAGAGTATATTACACGTGTACAGTGGCCATGTGGTAAACTTGTGCCTTAACAGTTCAGCCTTTTTCATAAAGCATATGAAATACTTTAACGGGAGAACAATAATGTGAGCCAAGGTAATTTGATTTTATAAGCAGTCGATACAAAACATTTTAATTGGATTATATCTCACTGTAATATAAAAAAAATTATACCAGTGCACGATTAATTATACTCAAACACACATAACAAGGTATGTGTTGTTCTTCAACAGTGTTCCAGTCTCTGTAATTGTTCAGTAAAAGAACATAACATCCCGTATTTTGCCTCTTCAACAGCAAAGAAAATGATCATTTCATTTTATCTGCTTTTGAGTTTAATGGAGTCTGCCAACTCTGTACCACTCGAGTGTACTTTGTAAAAGTATATTTTTATATATATTTAAAAGTAGTGCAGTTTATCTAAAACCACTCACACTTTGAGTATATTAAAAGAAAGTATAGCTAGAGATTATCATGGTAAACACTGTCAACCAGCAGGAAATAGACCCAAAACAACCTTAAAGACCAAATGGATACTGGAAAGATGGAGAGCATAACTACACACAGGACCGGGATGTAAGAAATATATTGAATTTAAATTGCATGAGTTGGATTTTCCATTATAATTTTATTTTTATTTATTTTTTTTATATTTTTCATTTAGTTCAAAGATTTTGAGCATCTCTGGTGTTCAGATCGCATTTTGTAGATTGCTATATTTTTGCCTCCTTTACATTTAAACCTTTACATGAAAGCTGGCATTGATTTTTTTTGGTCATCTCCTTGCTTTTTTTCTTTTTTAGTGTGTTGTTGTTGTTCTTTGTTAAACTCCTTTTGACTCTCCCGGGATTAAATCCCATGTTTCCATGTCCCTGTGAGATACCAGAGACAGTGTGCGTAGCCGTTCAACTATCTTTAGTGGGGATGAACACACACACAGCTTGACAGAGGAAGATAAACAGAATAAAGGAGGTAGCTGCGGTGAAAATTCACCTTTGCGGATCTGTAGAGATCTCAGCATTCAGAGCACTTTGCCCTCATTTTTTTGGAAAATTATGTTTAATTCAAACAGAAGCTTGTTCTTGTTTGCCCTGCTGATTCAGTCAGCGAGAACATCCTGCATATGACCTTGACTCTTTTCACTAAGACTTTCATCAAACTGAAAACATGGCTGACCAAGCAACCGTTTCAAGCTGTTCAGCTCAGTTCACTCCAGCACAAATGTGTGCCTTCTGGGTGATTAAGCGATAGGAGAGCGATGGTAAAAAAAGAACATTTAATGGCAGTGTTTGATGGGAGATTGTATTAATGCAGTCAACATTAAAGATGTTTAGTAAAGAGTGCATGCAAACAAATTGATTGTACGAACGCAGACTGAAATAATGTAGAAAATGTGGGGTCAGATTCTGGAACATTATGATCTACATGCATCTGAATGTATATTTGATCGGTTTCTGTGAGTCCTACTGCAGAAAATAAGCTGGTTTTAGAAGTAGGTTAGGTACCAAAAAGAAAGAGCTAGTTTTCAACTAAAAAAGAAAATGATTCACATTGTTATCTTCCTCATCCTTGTCTTCCTCTTGGTCACGTATGGATGTCATTGCCTTTATAGCAATGACTCATAGCATAATGCAGTCATGGTGACCACAATGAACCTTGATTTTTTTTTTTTTTTTACAAGGCTTTTTGTAGGCTTAAACATGTATTTATCAGTGTGACCTTAAAGTGAAGCTTTTTTGCTTATATTACATTAATCATTCAGTTGAGATGCCGCTGATTTTGTGTTCTTTCCACGTCTTCTATCACCTTCACAAGTTGTTGATTTAGAATCTCTGTGTACTTATGATTAATAATAAATGGAGCGTATTAGAGTGGTGCAGGGATGATGTATTTCTGTCGGCCAATCCAAAAGTTAGCATTGTCCTGGGTTTTCCTTGACAAAAAGTCAATTGGATTTTTCCATTGGATTTTGGATTATTGCAAAAATTAGCTCTGTGGCAAACACACGTTTATGATACTTACACGTTTTGTAAAAGCTAACGTTAGGCTATAAACAAACTGCACCACAGTCGCATGAGCGGGAGTATACACAACGATGCTGATGACGTTTAGTAGTCTCATTTATCCACTTCTGAGCAACCACCTTTTTTAATACACATAGCTTCAAAATTCACAAGTTTGTTTTTTAATGACGTATTCTACATCGTAGAATGTTAAAATCTTTTCAGCTTGTGTAAACCATAAACCAGATGAGGGAACCAAAAGGGCTAAAATGCTAACTCATTTCCGGGGTTTTAAAACTCATTCTTGCAGCACTCCATTTATGACAAGTCTAAGCATACAATGCTTCTATATTGCCATCTGTTTCATTTACGCTTTGTTATTTATTTATTTTTTTACATTACATTGATCAGTTAAATAGGTCCAGTACCTCAAGAACAATGAAACCTATTTTTCCCCTTCAGCACCATGGACAGCAACATTAAGAATCTCTTAACAGCCAGAATTAATTTCCAATTTACTAACTAGATGAGCTGTGTTTTCTGGTTGCCAGTGGGTGCTCCAGTTCAACCCCCACCTTGTCCTGAGATATGCTCGTCCCACTCTTAAAATATGTAACAGAAACAGAAGCTGCCCCTTGAATGAAGATTCTGTCGAGAAAACACAAGTGATGACAGCATTATGTAGAGATGATTGATTCTCAGCGCGAACTCGAGTGAGGCCGAGCCCTACACTCATTCTGGCATATATGGAACACTGCTTTGTGTTGACAAGTGCACATCTGAAACTCAAATACTCAGCCATTGTTTTTTTTTTTTCACAACGCTCGTGTGTGTTTGTGTGTTTGGACACAGACACGTGTGCATTTAGATTTCCCTGTGCGTGGTTTGAGAATAATTTATTTTGTGAGATATACTGACCTTCACATCAGAGATTAGAGTCTATATCCATGTGGTTTCTGCTAAAGTTTCACCAGAGCCATGCTAATCCCGTCACACTCGGCTAAGTCACTGAGAGCCATGTGTTACGCGGCTCTTTGTGTGCGCATGTGCCTTCTGTGCACGTGCCTTGAAAAAAGTCAGATAGCGCCGATTTAAGCGGGGTTTAAAACGTCAGATATACACCTCTGAAAAAAAACAATGCCGTCGTGAGCCGCCACCTGTCAGACGTCACACCAGAGGGAGGCCGTCGAAATCTGCCACGGTTCGCTCGCGTTTGAGCTCCCAGCTGCGGGGACAGAAGGGCAAGAAAATGGAAAGAGACCCGTGAACAAAGCCAGCCCGTGTATATCCCATGATTCCCCCATGTCAGACTTGCCCTGGCTGCATTTCCTCTGCTCCCCCCCCTGGCGATCATTCATCATGCCGTCACACACACACACAGAGCGAGGGGGGAGGGGGGGAGCACAGCTCATGTATCTCTGCTTCCTGGAACAGGCACGGGGGCCACTGCATAATCAGCTGGTTCCTTTATGCCCAAAATACCTCATCTGCATTAACTTCATCACAGCTGCTTTATCTTATCTCCGCTGAATTGATTTACTGTGAATCACCGGGATTGTACCGCAGATATAATCGGGTTCATGTTTACAAAATAAGCTACAGGACACAATGCCTGGAGTGAAACACGCAGCGGATTGCAAGAGTAATTCGGCGGATTGTTTTAATGGGCGAAGAGTCTGCCCACTGGAAGCATTTGTTTGTAAAATCTTGCTTTGCATATTTCATAATCTAATATTTAGGTCACCTGCACTGAGAGCATTTAAATGTGGATTTCATTGTCTACGCAACCAGTTATGCAGCTTGTATTGTTACAATAAACACAGCAATCTAAATAATCCCTTATCTTAATTGTGTGGGAGTGTATATTTTACATTTAAATTTCAGTCGCTGCTGTCGGGAGCACGGAGTTTAATGAAACCCACTGGGTCTAGTTTGCAAAGAATAAAAGCTACTTCCAAACACAATTGTCTTTGCAACTGAATATCATATGAGGACAGAGCTTGTGACATCAGCCCAAGCTGGTTTTGCTTTTGGACAGGGATTGTTTGTGTTGTTAGAAGCCATGTAGTTATTTCCAGAAAGACTGATCTGCCTGTGCACCCCTGCAAATAAAATATATGCCACTGTATGACACCTCTTTGTATTTTCACTTTTTTTCCCATTGTTTATTGCTTTTCAAACGGTGCATATTTTCAGCACTTTCATGCAGATGTAACCAGAACTTTAAGATTCATCTTTATCATCAGTCTGATCCCGTGCCACTTTTGTGTCTCTGTTGCTGTGGTATTTTAAGCCGCATCCCTGTCTTAAGCTGTTCCCGCTAAAGCGATGTGTCAGGCCTTATTCCCACACCCAGCAGGTTGTTGTTCTTCTTGATAGCTCACCAACAGGCATATTACCAGCCCCGGTTGTTATTGTCACTGATGTACAGCCCCAAGACATCGCCTTCCTCTGTTCACAGTTCCTCCGAGTGTTATGTGTCATGTAATAAGAGTGTACACCTTTTGTCCAAGCTGGGTCTGCAGGGACCCTGGAGCTAAGGAGGGGAAGGATGGGGAGGGAGTTGGTGGGTTGACGTGAGATTGAGGCGACACGTCTGGTCGCTGTCCCTGGGAGACGAATGGGCCGTGGTCACCCACCGACGTCCCCAGACATCCCCAGATGTTCCCGGACCTCATGCGGCCAGAGTAGTTGACAGGCCCGAGAGACGCGGAGTCACAGCGTGATTAATCACCACACACACTGTAGCATGCAGCTCGCCTCCCGCTGGCCCCCTGCCGAATAACGGGCCACTCACTGCACTGCAAAACATCCCCTTCTACAAAAGAAAAATACTGACTAATGTGGAGAGATTTACAAGTATCAAACAAAAGAATCTGCCAATGAGGTAGACAAAGAAGAAACTAGATTTAACTTTAAATTCAGTCTAGTCTAGTCTATACAGCAGTGTTAAAGAACCAGTATTTAACAATTAGGCGGATCCATTGGCAGAAATGGAATATAATATTAATAAGTATGTTTTCTTTAGTGTATAATCACCTGATAATGATAATTGTTGTGTTTTTGTTACCTCAGAATGAGCCGTTTATATCTACATAGGCAGCAAGTCCTCTTCACAGAGTCCGCCATGTTGCACCGCAGCACACTCACTCTACTCTACACACTGCCTCTTCTCCAAATGGCTCTAGATGGGGTCATTTGCGTTGGCCACCGTAGCTCTCCAACACACCTGGATCACAGGAGAGGCTTTAATTGGTTGCAATATCCTCACCTCACCGCTAGATACCGCCAAATCCCACACACTGACCTTTAATTGTGACAATGATTTTTAATTTAGGTTGAGTCTTAGTCACTTACTGAAAATTGGAGTTGGTTTAATGTCGCATTTTAGTATTTTCACATGTTGCTAACCAGTAGACAAGCTGTCCACTATTATGAAGAAAACAACAACAACAAATTGTTGTATTGGTTACATTTTAATAGACAGACATTCCCCTGACCCATTCTAAATAGTACAGACAACAAGGTTCATCTATCAGTCAGAAAAAATAAATAAATAAATAAATAAAATAAATAAATAAATAAACTAGCATCCCTTGTCCACTCGAACAGAGACAACTATTTTGTCTTGTCTTTATTTGTCAGGGCATAATGAACAGAGATTTTTGTTGCCAAAAATAGTTTTTCATTTACCTTATCATTACAATTTAGTCATGAAAAAGAGGATGTCAATGAATGACAACAGGAATTTAACCCAGCCACATACTGTATTGACTGATAAATATTATCCCGTTTACTTAGAAAATGTAAACAATGTAAGCAACAACTTTTAATGTCATGGTAATGTTATATATGTAGTGGGGGTATGCCTTTAAGCAATTGAAAAAAAAAAAAAAAAGTTTTGTTTTTGCTCAGCTTTAAGATTAGTCTGATACTTGAAATTATTATTATCATCTATTCTATAACAAACAGTATGTATATCTTGCTTCTTATGTGTGTAAACAAATACCAACACATTATTTAGATATACACGGATAGTGTGCTCTGATACCTGCCTCCTGCTCGACACAATTTACAACACCGCTTCTTATCAGAGTCATAACAAAGCCAAATCTTAAGACACAGACATCATATGTACATTGCTACAATCAGCTGAGAATCAGTTAGTTGTGCAATGTGGAATTAAGCTTTTCACTTTGTGGTCCTACTGCATATTGAATACTGGGACTTTGTTGACAGTAGAGGGCAACTGAGGAGCTGAAGTTAGGGCATGCATCAATAGTGCATGCAAATGGGCCAAGGGAGCTTGTCAGGTTTTTGTCAATAGCTTTCTCATTTTTATTTCAAACTAACTTTATTTCCACCTGGACCTCCTCCCTTTGCATGCTCAATTACCTTTTAAAATATTTCTGTAATCGAGCCATGTGAACTATTATGGCCCGTTTTTTGTCAATAACTTTCTCAATTTTTTTATCAGACACCTCAGACCAACTTTACATTCATCTGAGCCTCCTCCCACATATACCACCTCCGGTTTTTAAAATATGGCCCAGTGTATTTCTGACTGTATTGTTCCTCTATTTTCACTATTGATTTCCACCCGGGCCATGAACAGTTCAACCTATCCTCATACAATGGTTTGTATGATATCTTACCAAAAGTTATTTTGTTATTTTGTTTGTGCATTTTCTTACGATTGTTGAGCAACACGAGCAATCAGTGCACTTTTGCCAGCCGCTGCAAAACTACTTGGTTAGGTTTAGGAAAAGATCGTGGTTTGGTTTAAAATTACTACCGAAGTCGTGTGACTTAAATACGGAAGTTACGTAACAAATACTGTAAGTCAACATTTGGGTTAAAATAACTACGTAAGTGGCGTTATTTAAGTACGGAAGTTACATGACGAATAAATCAACATTGACGTTGATTTACGGTTACGTGGATTACATACTAATTGATTAGGTTTGTTCTATACAAATTGCAGTGCATTACTTTTTGTAGGTCTAGTTATGAACAGTGTATGAGAACAGCATCAACAGAGCTTTAAGACATTTTTTTTTTCTTTTTGGGTCAGTTCAAATACAAATCATGTTCTAATATTTGATTAATTCATGTACATGATTCAATTATGATTCTTTTTGAATATATGTATGAGGAGTATAAATATCCTTAGAAAACAATTTAATTCAATGTAAAAACAATTGATCATGTGTAAAAAAAAGTAATTGTTCAAATTATTCTAAATTAAGATATTATAACTTTCTCAAATAACCCTTCTTGCAGTGAATTCAGACCAAACAGCAGAGAGAAAACGGGTAAGGACACCACCTACTCTTTCAGATGGAAACATTGTGCACTGGTTAAATCATTATGTTTTGAACAGCGCAGATGCAACAGCCACACACTGAGACTTGTGCATTTGATGATAAAATCTGACAATGTCACACAGACCACAGTAGACTCTCTCTCTTTTTTTGTATTCGCTTGATGCTGCTAGCTTTCCCACATCCCCTTCAAACATGCGTGGGCGGTTTAAGCTGTCATTCCGTTGCGAGGGGCAGTTTGGGGTCACGGAGGAAAAAGTGAGCTGAACAGTAGAGAAGATTCAAAGAGTTTGAGTGCTCACGGATGGTCTGATAACACTCGCCTACTCTGTTGGGCAATAATTAAAGCTCTGGAAGTTAATGAGTTTCTTCTGACTTATTGAACCTTGCTCGTCAGGACTACTGGCATCTGTCAGGGCTCACTTACAGAAAACAAGTTATGATACAATCTGAAGAGAAGAACTTACTTTACTTAATGTTTTACTCATTTTGAATCACTCTGTAATGGGCAATTAAGTTTTTCTGACTCTGACAATCACTGCCATTTGTTCACTACAAAAGTCTGTTAGTCTGTAATTGAGATCTTAGTCAAACAACTTTTAACAGAAGAAATAACACGATTTTCTTCTTACGAATAAAAAGTTGAATTCATTAGCAATAAAATACACTTTTACTTATTACACTCAGACATTTTGCACATCATTAGGACAACTTTTAGGCTTTTTGCCTGTCACTTGTACACTACGCAACAAAACCACTTAGGTAGGTTTAGGAAAAACGTCATGGTTGGACTTAAAATAAGTATGTAAACTAAGTAAAATACATAAGGAACAAATGTGACATAAGTACGGAAACCACGTCACAAACATTACTGACTTAACTTGCAAAACAAAACACAAGTCCTGTGTTTGTTGGACCCATCCAACTCCTGTAGCATATTTACAATGATGCATTTACAGTAGAGACTACATGGCATACAAATGTCAAAATCAAGAACGGCACTCTTATTGCGCTCTAAATGCCTTGTGAGTGCTTTTGTGAGTGTCATTCGTACGCCTTTTCGAGCGACAGGGCTGGGTATGACCAGTATCTCATGGTGGCCAACAATAGCCTACATTAGACACACATTGTTGTTTTAGTGATATTACTGAGTCAGTTCACTGACTTTATGATATATTGTAATTTCGTTACCAGCATTTCACTGGCTTTATCACAAAAGTAAAACAAAAAGTAAACACAGGAGACATGTTTGTTGCTTCCTGTGTGTTGTCCCATTCTATTAGCAGTCAGGGCACCTAATAATGATGATGTCTTTAAAGAAACCGACTCCAGGGAAATGAAGGGAAATTTAATGTGCCACTTTCCTGTACTTGTCACTTGGAGCTCCAACACGAAGCCCCTGTTTTCTTTGTATCTGTAACTTAAAACTAAGCGCCATGACAATATAAAGTACCACTTTTATTGTCCCTATACTTGTAATGTGAAAGCATTTCCCTTTGCTTCAGTGAGAAAAGCTCCAGAGGCAGTACGGATAATTCAGTCATTACTTACATAATCCCCTTTGTTATCGGCCTTTCTGTACAGTACTCTCTAGAGGATGTCGAATACCTAAAGTATTGCGAGATGATGGCACATCAACTGACAAAACAAACAAGCCACAGAGAACATAACAGCACCTGTAATTGACAGTTCAGTGATGGCTCATTATCCCTTTATTGGGTTACATAAATGACAGCGAGGAGAAGAGTTGTGCTGTAACTCCAGAGGATTTCCGTGCCCATTTGTTCCGCCGACTCAAACCAGAATCATTCAAATGCAAATGTTTCTTAACACAAGATGGTGCTTTCAATCTAATACTGCTCTTTTCATCTTCAGAGGGTCATTCTACCGCCGTGTCTTTGCCAAAGAGAAACCTGGATGACCAATTTAAATGAAAAATAGAGTGCTTGGCTTTTTTATTAAGCATATGTTGAATGTTTAGATCACTTTCTACTAGGATCAGTCTTGGAACAAGACAGGGGAAGTATCAGCTGACGCCCTGTAGCTCTATTATATACAGAAGATGCATGAGAGTGCTCTTTGTTGTTGAGGTTCAGGTCGACCTCCTTAAAGTCTTTTTTTTCTTATTTTGCAAGCCTCAGATCTAGCATCAAAGCTGGACCTGAAATGAAAGGATCACGATTCTCACATCTACAATGACAGTGTCTTTTTTTAGTATGACTTCTTTTAAGTGTTGCAGATGAAAAGCAGTAAATGTAGAGCAAACAATTTTAACCCGTATCAGAAAAAGAAAAGTGCCAGTCGGCGCAAAGCTTTCTCTGTCCTGTCAGGTCACTTTAGTTATGTGCTTGACAGATAAAAGGTCAACCTGACCCAGTTCCCTGCTTGGGAGTGACTGGAAGAAGCGCAGGTCACAGTCGGTGGAAAAGTAAATGTGTCAGAGTGGTAGCGAGATAGAGGAGGAGACAAGGACGTAAAGTGTCCGAGTTCAAACAATCCTGGAGCGATCCCAGACCCAGACCTCTGGCTCAAATCCGATTACCTCTTCTCAGATAGCGATGGCAGATTGTCTGTAAATACCTTTTATTTTCAATTTGAACGATTTAGGAGGAGAATATCTTTGAGGAAGCTGAGAGCAGCTCTAACATGATGGCAGTATATCCCTTCCCCCCAAATGTTTAAAACCGACCAGAGGGAGAGATCACTATCATTTCAACCGTCTCAAAAGACAGATGCTATCTGCAGTCGGGGCGACATCACTTAAAGAGAAAAATGATAAACCTTGAATTGGAAAAAAAAAGAAATATAACATTCCTCTGGATTTTCTATTAACAGTGGTTTTGTTTTTGCTTTCAGCATTTTGTGTGATGCTGTCTCCTATCAATTTGACCCCTTGAGAGTCAATCTTATTGTGGACTCAGAATAATAGTAACATATCTTTTATCAATTTAACATGAAAACAATTGGAGAGACTTTCCACTAAATTCTGCCAAACAGTTTCTCATTTATGTTTGTTGATCAAGCAGAAGCATACAAGACGCGTCAAGACTGGGATTTTCATACAAATTTGTCTTCATGCCTTCAGTATTACATCTGATGAGGTTATGATTGAAGTTATTTTTATAATTATCTGCAGCATTTTGTATTGTTTTGACACAGAAACAAAGTATCAAATGCCTCAAAAGTGCAGATTTAGTTCTGCAGGCTGCAGTTCTGTTTTTACGACCAATCAGAAGCATTTGTACAGAGCCCGCAAAAGGTCACGATGGAATTATGTATCATAGTGAGTGGGCATGGAAAGCTACTGGAAGTCATTGCAGCTAATGTTACGTTAAGTAATTAGCCAATGCCACAACCTAACCCTATTTCCTACAAAATTATGTCAGAAAAAACATTATGGTTGGGCTTAAAATAAGGGCCAAACTAGAAATACGTATGGAAACAATGTAATAGAATTACGGGAAACACGTCACAAACGTCACTAAAAACACGTCACAAATATCACTAATGTAACTGCAAAATAACTCAATAATACTTTGGGACACAAACACTGGTCCCCTAGTTGAATGCCCTGTGTTTGTTGGACCAATCCATCTTCCCTCTCGCCCACCATGAGCAGTCTTTTTCACGTTTTATTCTACGTCACTAGCTCTGAGCTTAGCATATTTACGTAGATGCGTTTACACTGCAGTCAATACAGAATACAGAGAATATAGTGTACAAATGACATGCCGAAAGCAAGAACGGCGTTCATATAACATGCAAAATGACTTGCGATTACCGTGTTATTCAAAAATGATTTGGTGCGACCGGTCTGAAATTAGAATATAATCAACGTTGATGTTTGGTTTCACTTGGGACCCACACAGCAGTCTGCTGGGTGAAAGTCCTGTGTTTGTTTGACCATTCACGACCCTGATGCAAACTTATACGGACTATGACTAGAAACGTCTTTGTGATACATAAAAAACAAACATAATCCAAGAGGAATATTTTCTATTACAATGTATTATAACGCTGTAAAACCAGTGAACAAACTTTTTTAAAACCTCAAACTCTTCCGACATTGAGAGTGATTATCAGTAGCAGATGCTGTTATCATTGTTGCCTGTAATTTCTTGCACATAGCAGCTCAATAGTTTGTCGAATTCACCAAATAATTTGTTACTTCTTTTGTGCTGAAATAAAGGATGCCATGCATGTACATAAAAGACAGTTTAATGAGTGCTGAAAAAAAGCAAAAATGTATGCATAGAAATACAGCAAAAATTTGCTCAATTGACCTAATTGACCCCGAGGTCCAGTTCACAGACTGTTAACAGAATCCAATAAATGACACAAAAGCCAAACGTTTTTTCATGACCTGCAGGCATCTTCATATAGCAGTTGTCCTCATTTCCTTCCTCTGACATGCCACTCACATATAGGCCTACTGCGACATCTTTTCGGGGAGCTTGATCAATTTCACGGTAGTCTGCAGAGTTCTCAGCGAGGAAGTGAGTTTGAGAGGCTGTGATAGCATCGGGCGTCCCCTTCCTCACCCACGCTCGGGTTGTCTAATCGGCCCTCCAGCTGCATCCAGCCAGATGAAGGGAACCCTGTTGACTCCTAATCTGTGTCGCCCGTGATCCGTTCCCCACCTCAGTAGCACATGCGCGACTGGGTGCAGGGGAGAGAGGCGGGGAGTATCCGTTTGTTTTCTTCTTGTCATCGTGGAGGTTAATGGAAGCAGAGGCATGAACCGCTTGAGGAAACAAAAGACAGAATGTTTGGTTTCACTGTGTGCAAGCTCTCTTTTCCTCTGTCATCTCCTCCGCCTCCCTTTTCCTACGAACCTTTTCTTTGTTTGTCTTTTTTGTCTTCCCCGTTTGATTCCTGGATTTACATTTTTTATGTCTCTACCTATGTTTCTTTCTCCCACTGACAAAAAAAAACAGGGGGAAGAAGTAAACACTGAATTTTTGATTATACATAGCAATTTAGTTGTGTACTAAACACATATTTGAATGATGAAAGAGCCACTTTTCAAAGAATTTGAACTTTTGTATGTTATGTACGACTATAGCTGTGAGTGTGGGTTGCGCTGGCGGTGACACGTATTTAAACAAATCGGATTCTGATGAATATGTCATAATCAGTTCCACTTTAACGCACTAATTGAGAAAGCATGTCTCCAATGTTTCACAGCTCCGTAATGAAAAGCTCGCAAGGTTGAGTTCCAAATTTTCCAGCCTTGCTCTGCAAATTAATCACTTAATCATAAATTAAGCACTAGTGTATAACATATAAGACATTAAAACATTTTTAAACATTAATTCACTCGAAGCTCTTTCATCTGCACTCAGTTAATTCATTGTTCCTATGTTTATTTCCTCATTATTTGCTAATCGTGTCGTCGACATCTAACGCAACATGATTGTAATCCCCCGTGGCACCATCTTCCACACTGTAGAACACTTAACGGAACCAAAACACTTTCCCTTCGCATGGTCATTGTATAATTTATTTGATGAGAAAGTGTACTATGACAGGAAATCTAGCTATTAAAAGTTTGCAGGAGGGAACTTTGCAAAAGAAGCCTGACAAAAGCCTCTGTGTTTCTGCAGCCTCCTGAAACAGCAACATATTGAAAATGACATCCTAATCAACGTGTTTCAACCTGTACTTGGCCATCACAAACTCATTATTCAGAAAATTTGCAACCTAATTGACGAACACATTTTCGACCTGCCAAATCACCTTGTTTGATTTAATTTCAGGACAATCTGAGCCGAGTGAAATACTCACAAAATTTAATCTATTTGATTCATGTACATAGACACAAATTTCCCTTTTTTTTTGTGATGCTCAGCACGACTTTCAACAACATGTCTTTCGTGCAGTTTCCTATGAATGTCCAGCAACATTTCACGCATGTGTCAATTTCCACTCCAGTCTTTTCAAAATAAAACTACTTTAGTTTACGAAAAGAATGACTTGGTTAGGCTCAGGCAACAAAACTACTTAGTTAGGTTTAGGAAAGGATCATGGTTTGGGCTTAAATAACACTGGAAGTGCAGTAACTTAAAGGGACTATTTGTAACTTTCAGAAATGCTTCTTAACAGCGACACCTGTGGCCGTGAAATCAACAAATGACACAGCGGCCACACATGAGCGCGCATGTGTGCCGACCTGCTACATTTATACGCTTAGAAAGTTACAAACAGTCCCTTTAAGAACGGAAGTTATGTGACAAATAAATGGTAAATTGACTTGCACTTATATAGCGATTTTCTATTCTTCCGACCACTCAAAGCGTTTTCCACTACATGTCAGCATTCACCCATTCATTAATACACTGATGGCAGAGGCTGCTATGCAAGGAGTCAACCTGTCCATTAGGATCTAATCTAAATACTCATTCACCCACCGATGGCGCAGCCTTTGGGAGCAATTTGGGGTTAAGTATCTTGCTCAAGGATACTTCAACATGTGACCAGAGGAGCCGGGGATGGAACCACCGACCTTCCGATTGGTAGACGACCTGCTCTACCTCTGAGCTGGGGGAAAGTCCTGTGTTCTGTTTTTTACCCATCCACCCTGACCTTCTCGCTACACGGCGTTTGCTGCTCTTTACACTTCCCAGGTCACAATTATGTGGATTATATATGCATTGATTTCGTGTTGACCATCACAAAACAAAATGTGAAATTTGTGTCTAATGTATGTACACGAGTCAATAGATAATATTTTGGGACAATTTTTTAAAACTGCTGTGTGACTCGGCTGCAAAATACACCAATCAGGGAATTGAAAGACCTGAAAAAGAAAAAAAACAGTAAACGTCCCTGATCAAAGCTTTTAGAAATACACCTCTTTATTTCTTCATGCGAAAAGGCTGCCAATTAAACCACAAGTAATACAAAGCCCCCTTAGCCAGGATCCAGCACCCAACTTCCCCCTCGCAGAAGCCTGACACTTCCAGTGCTGATAAATTTATCCACATCTCAGCTCATTAAATGTTAGAGCGCAACCTCTCCTCCTCTCCATCTCTCTCCCTCTTTATCTATCTTTGTCTCACTTTGTCCCCAATATCCTCTTCTTCCTCTGCGTTCTTTAACAAAAAAGCTGACCGGAAAACGTCCCATTACAATGTTTAATGAGGCCAAGGGGACAGAGTCCTGTAAGCACATCTTCAAACAAACTGAAGATAGAAAATGTACAAGAGGAAAAAAGCGCACAATCTGAACACATGCGGTTACATGTGCCGCAGAGGAGGGAGTGCGCAGCAGGTCGACTGGATCTTTGGATGACAGCACAGCAGCTAGTGGCTCAAAGGCCTGAACTTCATGTATTTACAGATATATTTCTGGAAACTATAAAAAAAAGGAGCAACTGGAAATGCATGCAGCTCAAGTAATCTGGCAGTAATTGCAAAATCTTTAAGGATGCACACAACACTTTTCTTTTGATCATAGTTTTCTATGAAGAAAAAGACGTACTGTTGTACTCTGCTCTTGCATTTAATACATTTATTGAATCACTACATCACATCTTTTCAGTACTTTTAGAGTTTCACTGGAGCATGGATTCTTTGTTAAAAAAACAAGAGTTATAACATATACAAATTCAGAATCTTCTTTGCACAGATTTCACCGAAAAGTGAAACATAATGTTCCTGCCGAAGGCACTGATTTAATTTGAGAAGTATTACAACCCATTCACGGTTCGATGGTAAATAAATGACAAAATAAAAGCCTTTTAGTCCATCTTCGCTCATAATTCCAATCAAAAAACTCTAAAACGTACAAGCAACCAATATAGAGAAGCTAAAATTGCAGATTTGTGCCATCTTCTATTGGGTCTTTAGAGTAGTCTTGCTGCAGCTGAGGTTTGGATGGGTTATACTGACTCAGACAGTAATATAGAAAGTTACAGTAATCTAATTGGGATGTGATAAAAGCATGGCTTGCAAGTGCTTTGCAGATAAAAAAAAAAAAAATGTAATTTTAAAAATGTTCCGAAAATTTAGATAGCAGGATTGGACGACTGAGTCCAGTGGCGAAATGGCAAAATTAAGCCTGTTATCAAATATGCATTTCTACAATATGGCTCAGGGTCTGAAGACAAGGCCATTGTGTGTGACGAAAATTTGACTAACTAAAGAGTCTGAACCTAATGCCTTCTGATTTATTGGCGTTTAACTGAAGGAAATTCAGAGATAAGCAGTGGTTAACTGTTAGTTAGTTCAGTTCCATGATGTTATGTGACGCTTTAAATCTACTATATTTGACACAAAGGTAACATGTAGAAGATAAATAGCAAAGGGCCGAGCACTGATCCCTGTGGTACTCCATGCATGAATTCGGTAGTGGAGGATTTACAGTCCCCTTTAGCTACCTGGTCTCACGGGAAGGCATATAAATGCACGACATTACACAGATATTTAATTTAACTTTTTATTCTACGTCACTTGCTCTGACCGTAGCATATTTATGCAGATGCATTTAAATTGCAGTCAGGACAGACTACATGCCGTACAAATGACATGAATGAAATGGCAAAAGCAAGAAAGGCATTCTTATTGCACGCTAAATGCCTTGTGCATTATCCTGTCATTCATACTGCCTTTAGTTACACACAATGTCCTTCCAGAGAGATACTGTAGGAATGAAACCAATCTAAAAGAGCATCCAATATGTCTACCCAATTTATATAATCACAAAAAAGGAAAATCACAAATGTGCAAGGTTAACAAGTAACCACATGGACATGTCTAATGCACTATACAGAATCTGCAAACAGCTAATGCGCAGTCAAACTGCTCCCATGTTATGATAACATTTAATATATGCAGGTGCTAAGTGTGCTGGTGTCATTTTAAATTTTAAAATGACATGTGGAATATAGAGCATAACAAATTGTTTATATTGGAGAATGCAAATATTTTTGACACATATATATATGTATAAACTACATGTTTTGATAACTGATTTTCTCTTAGATGAGAATTTGCTGTCATTAACACATTTTAGAAACAAAACTATAGACTAAAAATAATATTGTTGATACTCCTGTTCTTCCAGGCGTTTCTTAGTCAGAACAGCTCTGTCTAAGAAAGTAAGGCAGTGACTTAAACTTTTAAATATAACCACTTCTTTCAAATTACCCTAATCCAGACATTTCAAATGCCTGCCTTTAAATGACCAAATTCACACTTTCCTCTAAATTATTCTGCAGCAGTACACAGTGGCAGTGATTGACAGTGGCATGGAATTGGTGTGCCAGTTTTCTGGCACGGGGAATTTACTAAATGAAGATTCACAGCTCAACAACACACAGCGGAGAAAAAAAATAGAGAACACACAACGCTATCCCGGTCTGTCCTTCACATGCTTTGCCGCTTGCGAGAGGCCATCAAAAGAGCAATTTGTTGCGCTATAGGCACTGAAGTGTTTTCTGTTAGAGTTCAGCACAGACTACAGCTATCAGTCGATTTCTTAGTTGTGGTGCCATCTGAGCACTGTGACAGTTTATCTTTGATGAATAAGGAAACGTTTTCTTTGCAGGATATGTAGTGCGCTGATCCATGCATTGTGCAATTTAAACTATAGAGGATGATTTGTGGCCGTTAAAAGAAAAGTGTTTGAATCCAGGGCTTTGGATTTAAGGGGAATAGAACAATGAATGTTACTCGACGACTCAATGAAATGGATTAGACAATGAAGATAGTTGTATAATCTAAAGGGCTTCATTTATATGACATTTAAGTGGAATCAATGCTCCTGACACCTCGTTTTATTCCCTTTGTACAATCAAACTCATGCTGTCTATTTGTTTGGTAAAAAAATAAATAATCAGAGAACACTAAAGGTCAAGAGCTCCGTAATAATACAGCTGAAGGCAATTTATCTTTCAGCAATTTACAGGAAGTATCAACCACAGAAGAGTGTTTTGCTGATAGCGGACAGGCACCTGCTGAACCTTTTGAGCTAAACCACATCAAAATCATCCAACAGAAATTGGTGAGATTATATCATCAACTTTTCGTATTGGTTATATAAAATATGAAACATTAAATCAATCTTCTACACCGTATTGGTATTATTTGATTAGATCTAGTGCAAAACTGCATGAGAGTGTAACACAGACTTCTTCTTGCCCCTGGCATAGTTTTCTTATATAACTAAGTGAACTGCTGCTCCTACAGCTTAATATATGATGTACTAGGCCGGCATGTTCTCATCCCGACTCGTCACATACTGATGCTTTGTCAGACCCCTCGGTGTCACTTTTAGGTCACAGTAAACACATGCTTAATGTTGTGAATTAAATAAAAACGTGCTTAAAAAACTGCTTAGGTTTAGGCAACAAAACCACTTAGTTAGGTTTAGGAAAAAAACAACATGGTTGGGCTTAAAATTACTATGTTTTTAGAGTGAATATATGACTTGACATTGTGAACACAGGACACAAACAAACAGCTGATTGTAATGTGAAAGTGAAATATAATGCACAGGACAAAAACAACATTCTCCTGGATAAAAGCTTTGTGTTTGTTGTGCCTGCCCGCCCGCCTGCCCTGTGTGTCTCTTTTGCTCTTTAAACTACATCACCGCACTCCTGGCGCACTTACCCTGAGCTTTTATTGTTGCCTTGTGCGGCAGTATAGAACCCAGAAGTCCATGACAAAGCAATGGTATTTGACACCCTGGGAATGAGAACGGGCTGACTAGGCCGACCATTTCAAGTCACTGCTGTTATGAAACGGTGGAGCGAAATGTGATCTAGATGCAGAGGTGTAATGTAACAAAATAATATTACTTCATTAAAGTACTTAAATATTTTTTGGGAATATGTGTACTTTACTTGAGTTTTTATATTTCTGTCAACGTTCACTTTTAATCCACTACATTACCTAAAGAAAATGTATACTTTTATTCTGATACATTTCTCCTAATCATCTTTGTTAGTCCTTATTATTGCAAGCAAGCAGGTTTGGCAAATCAGTGGTCCTAGCTTGCAAGTTAGATAATTCACATGATGGGCAAGTGCAAACAAAGTACTCTCAAAGCCGTAGTTAATAAAGTAGAAATAAATGTCATACATCTCAAAATTCTGACTTGCTTGCTTTTTTATTAACAGTATTTACTTGTACTTTTACTTTCAATACTTAAGTACAGAAAATATTAGATACTTTAAGACTTATTCAAGTAATATTCTAATAGGTGACTGTAACTTCTACGAAAGTCATTTTCTGGTTAGATATCTGTACTTTAACTCAAGTGTTGCTTTCATGTTCTTCATCCACTACTGTCTAGATGTATGCAGTGATGCATAGCAAAAAAATAGAATAAAAATGGATAAACTGACCTCCACTGCTTCATCATTATGAAACAAACATAAGAGCAAGTGATTGAATATAACACAATAAATGCAAATGCTTTTTATGCTTACTAAATTGTCAAAACTTAGACCACACTGATGTTTTTTCAATACTGTTCATTTGGATTCATCATTTAAAGGTGAGGTGTTCACCCTCAATTACATCCGTCTAGGCAAACCCATCATGATATAATAAAGTATAATTAGGATCAGTGTTTGAACTGAAGATTTCTACTCAATACTAACCTATAATTAATTATCTTGTAATAATGTTGCTTCTCCTCTAACACATGTAATGTGTTTTCTATGCACTGGAGCTAAATGTAGCAAACAATTCAGTTATTCAAATGGAAACAAAATACAAAGGCATTACAATATTATGTTCAGTGTAAAACTGTCTTTTTTTTAACAGAGATTTGATGTAGAAATATTTATTTATTTTTCAGCCTCCATTATCTACAGTAAATAGAGTGTTCAGCACACTCAGCATTACTCCAATTTGATGTAAGCTGGTAAAGCCATCACTGTAAATTCCTAAAACTGATTGCAAGAATAAGAATTCAAAATGTCATCCTGACTTGTCCGACATGATTAAAACAAAGTATTTTTTGATGCAAATACTGCAAATACGTGAAAGACATGATGTGTGTGCATGGTTTAATAGGCACATATAGTGAGATGAAATGATCCCTACGGACACATAGAGCCATATGGGCCAATTTGCAGGCTATAATGTTATTATTTCACTGTTAGGTCAATGCGACACAATTAAACTTGGATTTGTCAAATGCTGGTATATTTTCTGTCTTTACAGCAGTTTTATATTTAGCAATGGTATCAGCAACTACATCTCCTTTGGCAAAATGATACAGGAACATAAATATTCAAAGTTCATTGTCCATCCATCCATCCATCTTCAACCGCTAATCCGGGTTCGGGTCGCAGGGGCAACAGCTCCAAACCCCAAACTTCCCTTTCCCGGGCCACATTAACCAGCTCTGACTGGGGGATCTCGAGGCGTTCCCAGGCCAGTGTGGAGATATAATCTCTCCACCTGGTCCTGGGTCTTCCCCGTGGTCTCCTCCCAGCTGGTCGTGCCTGGAACACCTCCCAAGGGAGGCGTCCAGGGGGCATCCGTACTAGATGCCCGAACCACCTCAACTGGCTCCTTTCGATGCAAAGAAGCAACGGCTCTACTCCGAGTCCCTCACGGATGACTGGGCTTCTCACCCTATCTCTAAGGGAGACGCCAGCCACCCTCCTGAGGAAACCCATTTCGGCCGCTTGTTCCCGCGACCTCGTTCTTTCGGTCATGACCCTCAACCCTCATGACCATAGGTGAGAGTAGGAACAAAGATTGACCGGTAGATCGAGAGCTTTGCCTTCCGGCTCAGCTCCCTTTTCGTCACAACGGTGCGGTAAAGCGAATGCAATACCGCCACCGCTGCTCCGATTCTCCGGCCAATGTCACGTTCCATCGTCCCCTCACTTGCGAACAAGACCCCGAGGTACTTCAACTCCTTCACTTGGGGTAAGGACTTATTCCCTACCCGCAGTAGGCAATCCATCGGTTTCCTGCTGAGCACCATGGCCTCCGATTTAGAGGTACTGATCCATTGATCCAACTCCATTGTGAGTTTTGATATTTTTATACTTTATGGACTGTCACGATAAATACAAGTGTCTGCAATGGCCATTTGTATTGATGGGTTATAGATAGTCTTATTCAGCATAATAGTGAGCACAGGGCAATTAATCATGGAAATAACAGGAGTGTCTAAATGATGGTCTATCAGGCTTCGGGCTTGTTTTGTCTGGATAGCTGTAATCAACATTTGCAGAGACAGGTGGACAGAAAATCAAACGACTCTTTTCAATTTATTGCCATTTGCAACCTGGATGGATGTGTGATTACAGTGCAGATAACTAAGAGTATTTTTGAAAGCTGTTTTTTTTTTGCATGAGTGTCAACATTCAGGGATTCAGCAAATTAAATGTTTCACACTGCATCTCTTTTAGGCTAGAATCTGCTTCGGGGGTAAAAGCACATTGAGATGCATCTAATGAAGTGAGTGTGACTACAACATTATGTAATTATCTAGCTCATAAATGCCTCTCTGTTACTGTTAGCTGTCTTTTATTACTAAACAGCCATCTCTCTTCCAGTCCATGAACCATTTTCACCTTTATCCTTTGTTAAACTTTTTCCTTTTGTGTTCTGTACGAATATATGAATACGTAACATAAAAAAAGAAAGGAATGCAGATTAAAAGTCACACAATGAAGAAACTGTGAATTTCTTCAACAAGAATGTGAAAGTTGGCAGCACAACCGGGAGTCACTGTATGCCCACAGTTTTTAATTAAGATGTGAGTGAGTGTGCAGTGATTGCCTTTGTGATATGGGCGTGCAGAAACATCATTTCCTTTGAGAAGCTCCTCAAAGACTCTGGTAACTCATGACTGGATTTTTGGCAGGGCTCTTTTTCAATTCCTTCCCTTTTCAGATGTACTATGACTGCAGTGACAGTCGCTCCTGTAGGCAAACTACAGGGTGACTTTTGAAGTGGGCCGCTCTCTAAAAATGGTATTATTTGGTTTTAATTTGTGGTGGAGTTTAGCCTCGGGGGTGAGCTATATGGAGTATAAAAAAAAAAGGAAAGAAGAATGTCCATGTTTGAAATTCTATAAAATACAGAGAAAACATGAGAAAAGAAGATGGGTGTGGATGGGAAGAAAAAATCCATTTGTTGAAAGAGAGCAGAGCAGGATATCTGGGCAGGGAATCAATAGGATAAGAGGTTATTAGCTGAGAAATGTCACTTGAAACATCGATCATCATCTCCATCGACTGCAGGGACATGTAGACACACGGGGTCAAAGCAGCTTATCAGTCAGCACTGATGGGAAACTATACAGTGAGGAATAGATGAAGAGGTTTGCATAAACTCATAAAATCGTGTACACAGGAATGGCCACATGTGCTCAAATAATAGATTCATAGATGGTCTTTCTTGTCATCGAAGGGAAATTCATTGTGTTCAGGTCAGTACCGTACTAGCAGCCAATGGACACCGCAGTACAACACATGATTCTAAAAGACAAGATTATTAAAAGAAAAGCAATGCCTTCTAATTATGTGAATGTGTGTGTGTGTGTACTTGTACAGCTATCCTTGTGAGGACCACGTTGAGTTTTACACCTTCAGAGTGAGGACATTTTTGGAAAGTGAGGACATTTTGGAAATTTTCGGACAGACCTTCACAAGCCTGTTTGAGGATTCTGACTTGGTTTTAAAGTGGGCACATAGTTGTGATGGTTAAGGCTGGCTAGGGGCTAAGGGATGCATTATGTCAATGAGTGTCCTCACAAAGATAGAAGTACACGGCTGTGTGTGCGTGTGTGTGTGTGGGCATGCATTACTCATGTTGCGGGGACATCAAACTGTTTACACAGTCACATTGTGAGGACACTCCTTCCTTTTGGGGACAAAATGCAAGTCCCCACAACATCAATCAATCATACTGATATATAAATACTCATCTTTTTATACGTGTTTATTGGTGAATTCAGATGAATTAACAGGACATATCAGGAATAAAATTGAAAAATAAGATGGCTGTACTGTATGCAGATAGAAACAAATACGCTACGGTTCATGGCCTATTAATAAACACATGGGGTGGGTCTATCAATTAGCTTGCAAGGCTCATCCCTGGAGAAACACAAATACCGGGGATCTGTATCTGATTTACTGTCAGACTTTGTGGTTGTGTGAGTTTGGTTTCTATGGCAATTCTTGCAATATTCCATCAGTCATTGGGCATATTAGTCTGGATATGAAAATGCATTGGTATCCTGATTTCTTTCCCAAGTTTAACTTTCCATAGAACATTTCTTGAAATTTTCGGGGAATGTACAGACCCTTTGCAACCATTTAAATGCCATTATCTTATTACCCTGCTATCAATATTCAAAAAAGGCTTTTAAGAGAATAAATATGGTAAATGTTTAGTTTGCTCATGTGAATTGTACCGGCAGTAAGCTGATATTCAAATCTTTTTGAATACAAATTGGTGTTTTGGCCTTCAGCAGGTTCATTAGTTTGCATAAGCAGCAACGATGAGCATACAAATGCACACATTGAAGGTACATCGGCTATGTAACCATCAAATGAACACGTTCAGCATACATAGAATACAGTCTTGTGTAGGAGTTCGGCACCGTCCTCCGGGTGTTCGGCTCATCCGTTCAATCACAAGTCGCTGAAGTGTACAGACAGGAAAAGAGGAGCAGAGATAAGAAGAACATGATGGGGAGAAACCGTTGCAGGCACATTTCATTTATACGTTACTTAAATGAAAGAGTGCATTAGATAAATGAAAGGAGCATGGGAGATAGTGATAAGAAGGAGACAAGAGGGGAGCATTTCCTGAGGATCATTAGGGAGAAGAAAGTGTACGGGGATTCATTAGCATGAGGCATGGAGGGAGAGGCCCAGTCTTGATAAATGTTCCTGAGGAGTTACCAGGAAAACAATAGCTTTACAAGTGATGGAGGAAGATAGCAGAAAAAAAACTTGTATTCAGACAATTAAAAGTTATTTTTCTCCCACACTCACATATACAGAAAAACGACACAGTAGACTACCAAAGGTCCTTCTCCAAGGCCCAGTCAATCCATCAGAGGCAGGAGTGTGCCATGGGACGGGGCAGTGCCAGTCACCTTGGATACGGGGTGTAGGCCGGTTTCACGGCACGCTGGACATTAATGCTCCTCCCTCGCTAGAGGTCAATAACTCGGCACACTCAATCACATGCACGGGCATGTCTGCATGCACGCACGCGCACACACAGCCATCATCAAACTCACCTTTACATTTAGAGGCGGGAGCGAAGGAGTGATATGGATGGTTGTAGTGGGAAAATCACCTTTTAATGGGCAGCGGAGAGTTTTCTGTACACAGTCCGCAATTTAATCACGCTGCGAAGAGCCACATCTCATTGTAATCTTCTCTGCGAGCGTTGTTTCCCATGCACTGCACTGGCTTTACCTTCGCCGTTGCTAAATATTGTGACCCACATCACTGCAGTGTAATCCATTCTTAGATTATGATGTGCAAAGCCAGCCAAGCGGGGTGCTTTAATCAAAGCAAGTGATCCATTTCCTGCACCATCCATCTGAACACGCCAGCAAATCATGCTTCATCAATTTCCCCAACCAAAAAACACGCCAAGAAATGGTAAATGCGATGGTGGAAAAAAAGTAAACTGGGCATTCAAAGAGGATTCGAAAAACAAGCAAGTGAGGACAATGTTTGTGTATAACAAGTCAGACCAGCTGGCAAAGTTTGGCTTTCAGAAGTGAACAAACACTTCAGTTGGAGTTAAAACTTTGTTGTTAGTACGAATGAGTCAGTAACAATGACTAATAAAATGATTTTACCTTGTGATCGTCACTGCATAAAATGACCCTCTTGAAACTTTAATGAAAAGCTATAATTGAAACAACGTGCTTAAATAACATTATTTGGTGTTTGAAGGGAATGTGCTCAACATCCGATACTTCTTTTGTTAGTTTCTTGAAGCAAAAGTCACACATAAACAACATAGAGTCCTTGACAAAATGCACTCATACAAAACGCTGCACGACATAAGTCACAGTGTGACGGAGTTTTATGTTAATGTGGTACATTTAGACAGGAAAATGCTTTGAGATGTTCTAACCGTATTGGCATCAGGAATATATTTTCGCTTACACCTAGCTACTCCCACACAGTGGAGTTTTGAAAGGGTCAAAAAAGTCGAATCACAAATAAACCTATTGTATCCCTTGTGGTACAAGTTTTATGTGCTGAGCTTTTGTCTCTAAACTAACATCCTCATACAGGTAGTGAATATAATGTATTAATGCTGCTCCAAGCACTGACGATTCAATACGGTGTCAGACTATTATTTCTAAAATATCTGGTTGAAAATCATTGGGTCTGGATCATCCACAGGGACAAGGACATTGATTTGGGAAAGACAAGCTGCTGCTGAGTTTATCAAATGATCACTTTTTAATGATGTGAACACCACAAAGCTAATTAATGGCTGTTAGAAAAGCAGCTATCTTTATAACACTGAGCGACATGGTACACGCAATTGTGAGTAGTTAATAATGAACAAGTGAGAGATTTGGTACCTGATAATTTAATTGCTTAACAGTAGAATAAATCTGAATTGCAGACTATGTAGTAGTTACCAAGTTATCCCTCATTAATTCATTATCACTTTACCATAAAAAAAGAAGAAAACTAGTGGTAGTCTAGTTTTGTTGCCTAATCCTAAACAAGTTGACCTTTTCCTAAGCCTAATTTGTTTTGTTGCTTAAACTAAAAGAAGTTGTAACAATCAGAAATTGCCACATGTTGCTGGACATTCATAGGAAAACAAACAAAAAAGGAGGAATGTCTTTTTCGGAAGATATCGAACAGACCGTTGTATGAGAATACATTGCTTTCGTTCCATGACTGTAAAACAGGTGATTACACATGACACATTTAGCATCATGCAACGCTAGCGGAGTCACACGTGGGTTAGCGTGAGCATGCTTGCTGATAATTGAAATGGAAACTATTTGCATTACCATCTACTAAGTATTCGCTTGAGGTTTTGATTGGCATGTTAGCTTTCCAATAGCAAGCCAGAATAAAGAGCTGTGGTCTGCGGCAGTGGCCATGGGGTTACTTGTAGCTCTTTAGTTTACAGGTATGATGTGACTAGACTGTGATGCATCATACTAAACATTAAAAATGATTCCTGAATATAGTGTCTCCCAGTTTGTTCTCTTGTAACTCTTCATTTCTGCTTGTTACATGCATACAATCTCTTTTCTAAATAAATTTCCGATGTAGGTTTACTTACGCAACAAAACTACTTGGTTAGGTATAGGCAACAAAAGCACTTGGTTAGGCTTAAGAACAGATTGTGGTTTGGATTAAACACTTGTTACGTAACTGGCATTAGTAAAGTCTAGAAGTTACGTAACAATAGTCTGGTAAAATAACTCAGCGTTGACTTGGTTTTAAACGTCTAATAATGACATGGGTGGGTTTATATTGGGTTAGTTGAAAGCCTGGTGCGTCCCATACAGACGCTAAATGGTGTCTTGGTGTGTCGGTATCAAGATGCTGAGGGGCATTGACCAAGCCACGGTACTTGACGCGTGGGAGTGAAATCAGGTTGCTACTGTATAGTCCTCGATTCAGAGTTATGCAGGGAATAGATATATAGCGATTCATCAATTATCAGGTTGTTCCTGATTGGTTCTTCACTCGCTTCTTAGTAATTGCTCACAATGGTGGGTACAGTATTGTAAAATGTCACCGTTATCTCAAAACCTCCATATTTCCACTCATTCATGCCTATCCTTCTCCTCTACGCTCTATTCAAGCAGCTACAAAGCACTAGCATACTTAACGTGTGATGCATAGCCTCAGCGTGCTGGCTTGGGCCTGTTGAGTCTCTCATCTATAGCAGCAAGGCATGCTCCTTATAGTTTTCCAATTGTGGATAAAGCCTGTCCTTGTTCTGTTGTTCTCTCCAATAAAAGGCAGTAATCTATAAGCCTAGTAGGCTGGATCTAGGAAAGGTGCCATCCTGAGACAGATTATATGGTGCTAACAGGATCGGCATTGGTGGATGAGACCAGGGAGGAAAATAATAAAGGAAAGGGGGCCTGCTATTGATTCTGCTCCTTTCAGACCGGCTGCGTTTTTCATTGGGTGCTTGGTAGTGGTGCATTTATATAAGGGCATCATGGATACATGTCCGTCTAGTTTCATCTAAAGCAGAAAATGCAGTGAGCTGATCTGTTCTTCATCAATTTCTTTGATTTGCACCAAATTGTTGTGGGAATATAAATAACGAAATCCATAAAAATCAGCAACTCCCCGCAATTAAGTGCTATATGTGCAAAAATATGTGTTAAATTAGGCTTAATACATTCCTGCATGTCTCTGTCAAAAGCTCAAATAGTTTGGAGAAACACAATTTCTCCTATCCATCAGTGATTGGCTGATTAGTGAAAAGGTATTGAGCCCCACTTAAAGGGACCCAACCCATATGACTCACATCTGACAACCTCGTCTCCTAAACAATATGTTCACAGAGTTAGTTTGCAGTAGCAAATACATTTTGTGAGAAATGTAATACCATTATATTTAATGCATCTGCAAACTCTTCACTGTCAATGTATTTTATTTGTTTTCCCTACAATATAAACTCCTGGTAACTGAAGCATGATTGATATTTGTTTATGTTAATGTAACACAAAGCTCTTGGTATAGTAAGGGTGAGGTTAAGACCATGGTCTTGGTTAAATACTGAAAAAAAGTCTGTGTTTAAGGTTAGGTAAAATAGTGTACTGGCCAAACAACTGGACAACATCTGTGATCCACTGCTAAAAGTGTGAGTTTTTAAAAATGTGCATAGCAGAACCAATCCAAAGTCTTTAGGGCAGCCCTTCATATTGGGGCAGTGACAGAAGTTGTGTGCTTATAAACACTGTCGTAGCAGAAACACATGCACAGAACTGTTGTTGCTACAGCTGCTCTGCTGACATGTTAACAGACACACACGCAGATGGTTCACTCACTGTTGCTGCTGTTCGACGTAAAAATACAAATCATTTTCTCCTGCTAGTAAACGGCTCCAGAATGTGACTCGTGTTTGCATGTTTTATTACTCCAGAATCCTTCGCCCCGTGATTATAGGAAGGCTTTGTTGCACTGTAGAAAATTCCTTAAAAGATTTTTGACCTTTGTTGCGAAACATATTCATCGATTAAAAACAAACACCATCTTCACTATGGAGGAGAATCAGTGGAGAGCAGCATTTCCTAGTAGTCAGGTGCATCCTAGATGACGTTGACCAATATCAGCGTGTTATCCCCATGTGGCACCACCGTACGCCCTCACGCATGTAGATAAACGGTTGTGATTGGCCCATTTGAATCCAGGACATGTAAGGGGTCATGTTTAGAAAGTAACCTACAGGTTGCAAAACTCTTGCAAGATGGTTAAAGTTAGGCATTGACCTCAAATTGTAAAGGTTAGGCTAGGTCGTCAGGCAATGGTTTGTGCAAGAGTTTTTGCAAGTTGTGGGTTACCTTACAAGACACATTTAAGGGCGTAGGTTTGTTAGCAGCCATTCTTGCCACCGTTCTAGCAACAACTTTCCATTTAGAAATCCCCAGATGATAGTAGGTAGAGATCTCTGTGAGCAAATTAATAGTATGAATGCCTTTATTTGTAGGATAGTGTAGCCTCTGAATATACACATGGGTAAAGTCATGATTATCCAATTATTATATACACATTCCAATTCAACTTCCACAGGAGAAATGTTTGTAAAAAGCTTAAGTAGTGAAAACAAAGCTATATATTTTCATGGGGTTTTCTATGTTCTTCTATCCTGGAAGAAGCCCTTTGGTCTGCTCTCACATCAGTATGCTAAAATTGCAGTTTCGATGTTCATACAGTCAGCCCCCCTAGAGATGCAGCTATTGTGCAAATTCCTTGCGTCTATCTGTGATTGAGATGTCTTCAGTTCAGATGTTGTAAAGATCGACCTACAACAGCTGGCTTTCAGCCCAGGTTCACTGTACTCTTGTGCTGGGCTTTTAGCTTGCCTTCTAAGTCCGCCCAGCGGGCAAATGGGGTTCCAGCTGAGATCAAAAGACCGCTCTGGATGCCAATGGAAGTGTAATCCCACCTGCTTCACTTTCCATCCATTGCAACATTTTGGAGCGAGATGATTTCATGATGAGAAGATTTAGCAAATTCACCTCCACCTATCTGAGTATCCAGGGCACAGAAACTCGACATTTGAGGGAAAGTGGACGTATTTGTTTGAGTGAAGGCATCTTATGATAGCTGTAGCCATCCCGGAGATACATGCGAATAAAAAAAAAAAAAAAGCAATTTACGAAGACTCAAGCTTGGATAATCTTCAAGGGATCCACATTTCCTTCTGGATGTTGTTGTTCTTTCAGTCTCTTTTTAAGACCCAATGGAAATTATGGTTTTGATTTAAGAAATGATGTCAATCGATGTTGATGAAGTACTCTGGTAACTCCTTTATTTGGATATTTTCATAAGTTTCCTTTAACCACTAAGCCACTTGCTAAGGACAGGGACTTTGTTTAATCCCTTTGGTTTTGGCAAACATCACTCTTTTATCGACGCATTGCATAAACAAGTTGTCACTCAAGTCAGCAGTCATTGCTAATTAGATTCTCGCTGGCTTGATTGAATGTGTGGGATGCTTTATGGCCAGCTACATTTAAATTCTCATCAGAGCCCTCTGAGGTGTCAAACCTAGAGAGAAACACATTTTAAACTGTTAGTGTTTAAAGAGGACTGGACTTTTGCCGAATGATTTAGCAAGATTTTGGATCTGAGGGGATTACTGTACACTCGGAGGATGACAATCAACTAGAATAAATTGAGCCGGGGTTACAAAAGCTTTTTTTTTTCAAACTCACTCAAAGGAGTCCTACTGAGCTACTGTATGTCTATGTGGGGTTTTCAGGTTTTGGAAAGATAAAAGTCAGCCTCTGAATTTTGCAGGGATTACCAGCCAAAAGATGAGCTCAATAATTGCTATGGAAACCAGGACTGAATTTTTTAAAAACAGAAACCTCTTTTTACTTTCTAGTGCAGAAATGCTCCACCCTTCTTGTTTGAACTTCATACACCTCCTCTTGTACCTGCAGGTCATGCAATAAGCTGCTCCACCACCCACCTGGGACCAATCTAATGTGAGGAATCAGGCTTTTGTGATGCTATTCACCTTTGGTTTAAACTAGAGGTCTCAAAACGCCTAGAAACCAAAACACAGTTTTTCTGCAACACTGCATTTCCCACTATTTCTGTTTTTTTTTTTCTTCCCCAATACTTGCAGTACCAATAATATAGGAAAACAAAAAAACGTACTACCTGTACAATATCTGTGAGCATTAAATCACTCTAAGCATTTTCCTTCCACTCCCATATTTAGCTCACTGGCGATCTGTGGGAGAAACGTATGTCAAGCAATTCAGTAAAAGCGGTGTTTGATGTGTTCAATTTTCCGCAGGCATCACCTAAGTTGGAAGGCCTCATTTTTACCAACAACTTCTTTATTTATTTTTGGCAGGGAGGGAAGTCAGGTCAAGGTGTTCCATTAAATGGTAGCAATTTAGAAAAGTGGATTGAGCCTGGCTTTCAGATGGCCCGCGTGGCAGGAGAGAGCTACAGGGAAAGTGGTTGAGACTGAGATACTTGCTCTGCAGGGGTCACCTTCGCCTCTCCACCCCATTGTAAGGAATGCATGCTGCCAAAAAAAAAAAAAAAAATCTCTCAAGAGGACTAAGTTGGTTCATGCTATAGAATCAGAAGCTATTGGTAAATAAATGTTAACCAAACTTATTTTCCAAAGTTTCCTGTAGGGAAGTCCTACTTTTTAATATAATGGTGGTATGTCAATAACAGTTTCAGTTTAATTATTTCACAAAGGACAAAGCAGCAGTCTGTTACTGAATACAAAATGCAACTCTGGTAGATTATTTCAGCATATCAAACTCGTTTTAGCAACAGAGGCATCATTGAACTGAGGGTTGCTGCCAAACTTCTGCTACCCAGTCTCGGAAAACTGTTGCAAAGAGAATTATGAGAGATCAGACTCTGACTTTTTGACTTGTTTTGAACTTCTCCTCCTTGGTGCCCCCTTTGAAACATTTTTTATTGATTTCTGTTTTTGCCTCTTTGTGCCTGCCCTTTTTTTTTTTTGTATTTTACGCATGATTTTGCAAACTTCACCCGAGGGAAAATACACGAATAGTTTGTAACATGAAGACAACAAGACATCAAGGAGGGAGGACGCAGGGTACTTCTGATGTGGAAATTTGCTGCTGTTTCCCATTTTGTAAGAGCATAAGTATCACAGTGCAAGCATGTGAAGAGGGGAAAAAAAAAAACAAAACAAAAAAAAGCACAGAGCAATCAGCAACTCTTAAGCAGCACCTGTCTGGGAGGGTCAAAACTCTGAGATCCCCATGAAACTGAAGCAATTTCAGATTGAACCTTAACCCTAATGCAGACAAACACCTATTTGCAGCAGCTACAATGTGGCTAGAACTGCGATCCCTAGACATTTTTACTTTCAACAAAATATAATTAGAGCATTTGGTGTTGTCCAGGCTGACCTTTGAGAGCTTGCGAGGACAGAGCCAGAGCAGGGATATTGTTTTATATAGAACCCTGCATCCACAGACAGACACTGAAAATGAAGAAAAGGCTTGGTTTGGAAATGTCACGATGGTCTCAACCAGATTGTTTACTGTTGTGATCTTAAAAGGCCAGACCTCAGTCATCCATCAGTGCAATATCCTTGATATAGAGTAGGCTATTAATGAATTTTGTACAGTAAGAATCCAGTGCTCCGTCCAATTAATTGAGACCTGTCAATAGAGACTCAATTAATCAGTGTCGTTCTGCAACGCTGGAAGAGTGAGGATAAATCTAATTGTATAAGTGGGATTATGGAAGTCTAGGTAATATTAAAATCAATAAAAGAGGGGGAAAAAAACCACCAACAAAGCAAAATAGTCTACAGGCTTGCATTGCTCCTTAGAAAATCCATTTAGGGACCTTGGGACACATAATAATTCAAAACTGGGGGGATTATTTCCTGCGTGCTGTTCTGGCTGAGATATACAGTCCTGAGGCCGCGCATAGGTCAACATCGTTTTTTTAACTACCATCTAGGGAGAGGGCTGAGGCCTGTGGAACGCTCACAAGGTAGTCATTTTCACCCCGCTGAGAAAGGTTGGTGCCATTTACTGATAGCAGCTGCCAGTTTGAGGATACAGGGAGGGAAAAATGTGCCTGAAAACACAGCGGGGCGAGATAGGAAATCGTATGCAGCGCGGATACATCTCGTCTCTTGCTAAAAAGCCCGCGGTAAATGAATTCAGAATAATCACAGATTGGCTGCTTGAGTAATATCACCGCCGCTGAATGGGCAGTGGATGAAGTTGGGCAGTTCATTGCGAGACTTTATATGCTCACCGACGGCGGCATTTGTAGTTAATCACACCTCAGAATTAATGCCGAGGTAGGGGTTTATGATAAATAGGATAACCATAAGGCCTGCATGCATAAATGCTGTTTAAGTATGTTTAGGGGTCGGTGGATAAATTGCGACACAGTAAATTGGGAGGCGCTGTGTCACGCTGAGAGGTTGCAGGCATACAGCAGCAGTGAATCCTCCTTCACAGTGGAAACACCTGCAATCTATCTGATTTAACGTTGGCTGACAGAGGTAGAGAGAGATGGGAGGGATGGGTAAGGGAGTTTGGGAGACACTGCATATAGAAAAGAGTGAAAGGGGAGAGAGGTGGCAGATAGGCAGAAAGATAAAAGGGAGACTGAGTGAAAGAGAGAAAGAGAGTCCTCTTGGAAGATGGCCGACAGCTTTCTTGTACAGGAGAAGGGAAGTCACTGAAGCGAAGGAGACACCGTCCCCTTTCCTGCTCCTCCTGGAGCTGACACCTCTCCTCACATAAAAGGTCATCCTCCTTTTTCCCACTTTCCAAACTAACTGACTGTCACTCACAGATATCTTCTTTAACAGTCTGTCTCTCTCGGACTGTATCCATTTCTTACTTTTATAGAGACTGACAGCGACAACCCCTCCTCCCACATCACTTTGAGCACCAGTAGGGCATACAATTATTCAGAGCTTGATACACTGTTTGGCTATATTAGAGCTCAGCAACCTGACCCAAACCCAACGGGTCCCGACAATGGGCCAAGACATGGCTTTTCTCTGTCTCTCTCTTTTTCTGTCTCTGACTCTGTCGATCTTCTGCGTCGATGCGTGATATGTGCTGCAAGTGGACACGCAATGCCCACTAGGAAGTAGAAAGAGAGACGGGGCGTAGCTAACGCAGTTGACCACAAGACGACGACGCTAACACCATCTGCAGATGATGGAACTTTCTTCCTCCAAGAAGTTCATCTCGGATAAGCCTCTGGGGTCAGTGGACTGTATTTCTGGGGTTCCGATGTAGCCAGTGAATACCCGGGCCAAGACTTCCTTTTCTGCACGCTGCTCATTGTTTACAGCAACTTGAGATGTGAGACTTGAGTTGGAGTTGAGAGACGGTGTGTACGACCGAACTGTTTCACACAAGTAGCCAGTTTACAAGCTAATTTTAAATCAATAAAAAGCAAAATCGTCATCAGATGATATCCGGTAGGTTCTGGGACTGAATTTTGGCCAAAGTGTTCTGCCTCTTTTGCTCTCGACATGAACTGCTAACCTGCATTCAACCAAAGCCCGCTCGAAGGTGATTGGTCAATACTACTCAGACTACAAGCAGAAACCAGAACGCTTCCAATGCCAAAGTCTCGTCCCGTTGCCTACAGATTCTGCATTATAGAGATTAGTGATGTAGAATCAATGGTTCATTCTTGTTTTCTGCAGTATTTCAACCTTGTAACTTTTTTTCATGCCTTCATTACTTTCTGACCGGACTACTGAAACTCACTGCTCTGGCATCAGTGACAGAATCTCTTTCATTTCTTCAACTCGTTAAAAAATTTGGCTGCCAGCTAAGAAACAAGATGATATTCCACTGATCCTCACATCCATGCACTGGCTCCCTGTGGATTTCACTCATTACTATCGAAACCCAAAGGTGCCCTGCCACAGGTTATACGTCTGACCTTTCGTCACCTTCTGTTCCCCCTTGCTGCCTGAGATCCTCAGACATTTCTCCTGTCATTGTTCAAGAGATCTGGACTTAAACACGAAGGTTATAGACCCTTTTAGCACTCCTTAACTTTTGAATGACTTGCCTGAGGAGATCAGGGCAGCAAACTCTTTTCCCACTTCTTAAATCACTTTTAAAACTTTTTAAATGAGCTTGTGCATGTACCGAGTATGTACAAATATTATTTATCTGTTTATATGTTTGTTATTTTGATCTTTTTGTAAGGCATTTTAGTTTTTTAAAGTTCACTGTAAATAATGTTTGTTATTTATAGAATTATAACATGATTGTACAGTCTAAACTGCAGACTTGTGAAGTACATGTAGAAACTGATCATTCACTCAGCAATGAGTAATACAAAGGCCGATGGCTGGTTCATATATAATTGGTCATATAAAGCACATATAGGTCTGACAGATGCTAAGAGGAAGAAAACTGCCAGTGAGTCATATGTGAAACTCATTGCATTGGGTACATTATGTGCGTTAATGTCAATGTATGCATGTGAAGGAGATGAGAGCATGTCAGTTTCATCAGCCTGGATCCATTTCATGAAAGCGTTTACATGAACTATTCAAAGAGTAAATGCATGGTAGTTATTTCATGGGTAAATCATCTTATATACAGGGAATTATTTATAATTTTTTGAAGAAGCACATTAATTAACTGTTTTTTATCATCCTGGATGTACATGCAACGGAAAGTTTTTTCTTTAAATAGAACATAATATTCATAACTGTTTTCTTTAGTGAATAATCACCTGAAACATAAGAAATTGTTGTGTCTTCACTTAGAATGAGCCCTTCATATCTACATAGGGAGTGGGTCCTCTTCACGGAGTCCTACATGTTGCACCGCCATGTTTCTACAGTAGCCCAGAACGGATGAACCAAACACTGGCTCTAGAGAGAGCCTTTCACATGTTTACATTACCAAGGCCACCATAGCTCTCCAACTTGCTTAGGAAGGGAGGGGTGAGTGGATTCAGTAAATACTACACACTGGTCATTTAAGTCAGAGAATTCACAAAGTCTGTAAGATTCATCCTCTGAGGATCACAACAATGTCTTTCCAAAATGTCTTGCCAATCCATCTTATAGTTGTTGAAGAATTTAAGTCTCAACCAAAGTGGTGGACCAACCGTCATTGGCATCCCTAGAGCCACGCTCAAAGCGCTGCTTAAGACCAAATTGTGACATGTAATGTGCCAAAGAACCAACGGAAAACCGATTTCTCATTAAATTATTTGTGATTGTTTTGGAGACTTTGTTTTCAAGTGTTGCTCCCTACAAGCGAGGAACATTTCATTAAAACTGTCACGCCACACTACATTTAAATTGCCTTTTGCTTGAGGTTGAAATTGTTATGTGCTTGAGAGTGTATGCCAGTAATAAAACTGACCAAAGCAAAAGGCTTAAGGCTTGTAATTAGTCACTTCATGCTTTTGACTATATTCCTTCATGTTTGGTTCATGACTCTCATTTTAAGATACTAAAAAGTACCTTGATGTTGAGTTTACATGCCTGTTGTATCATTGTGCGTGTACTTGTGTGTGGTGATTAGGGTTATTTAATCGCATCTAATTACATTTTTTTTTTAACTGACAAAACAATGTTTGTTGAGACATCAAACTTCATCATCATGTTTTCCACGTTGCAGAGCCAGATTCACCCACCAGCTCAGGCGGTCCACATGCTGGATCAGGCATGAGCAAGCTGTTCAGTCACTGACATGATGCTTGTCCTTGTATTCAAATTCACCTTGGAATCTGACAACAAATCTATGAAATCTGGCAAATCTGGTCCCAATTCAATGACAAGATTGAAATCATTTTGGGTTACATTTCAAATTATGTTTTTTTTTTTTTCCCCTTTTCTAAATTTCAGTGGTTAATCTTTATCTTTTATTCTGCTAGCTGCGCCACCCAAAGAGCAGATCAAGTGCTCTCAAATCCTCACTATTAGACATGTATTTGAATGAATGAAAAGATTATCTTCCATAATAAAAAGGGGGTGATTGAGTTTATTTTGTTGATACAACAGACCATACAGACTGAAGACTGATGAGGTTGCACCAGAGAGAGTCAAGGGGCAACCCACACAACAATTAACAGAAACACACTGAATAGGCACCGGTACATATTGATGTGCTCCATATAATTGAAATCATTCACTGATGTTTTGGCCCATCAAGGTCATTAAATCCTGTACAGCTAATGCAAATATGTATGCCATTGCTCCCCTCATTCCAGGAAGCCATCAGTGCCTATTCATTCTTATATATAAAAAGAAAAACAATTTGCAGAACCTTGAAACCTGCTTGAAATGGGCATTCATCACACTAAACAACATTCTTTTCATTATATTTGAGGAATGTTTTGAAAGCTTCCTTGCTGTACATTCAAGTCTTCTAGTTCTTGTTTTGTTTTGCAGGATTTTTTTTCCTGGCTGTACAGATGTAGAAAACACATAGAGAGATGAACATCGGTCGAGGTGAATGGTGGGTGTAAAAAGCGCAGGGCTCTGACCCTGGAGACTGGGATTTGCATTCCACATGTGGTTAGTCTAATGAGAGGATGTGTATTACAAAAGCACATATGGAGGTAAACAAGATTAAAATTGTGAACATTTGGCACATTATATGAACATTTTGTGAGTTTGCAGATACGTTCATTTGAAACATTTCCTCATTATGTTGCTAAAAGCGTAATCCATGTGACATTACTTTTCTTTTAAACATATTTGCAGTCGCAAATTAGTAGTATAGAAATGTAATTTCTCAGAAGCAGGGTTGGCTAAAAGCACTGTAATCAGAGAAGACTTGGTAGTCCGACAATCAAACCCAGAAGACAATTGCAGATGATCATGTATATATTAGGGCTGTCGATCGCTTAAAATATTCAATTGCGATTAATTGCGTGATTGTCAATAGTTAATCGTGATTAATCGCACATTTCTTATCTGTTCACAATGTACCTTAAAGTCTATATAATGATTCATAATCAACAAATGTATACTTTTTACCTCAGTATCAGAAGTAATCCCTGTGATTATACATCAATTGTTATACATCACTTGTTAGAGAGCAAACATGAACTCCCAATGCACCCTGACTTTTCATGGCGTAGATTCTTCAAAATAAAAACAACCTAAGGCTACAAACATGAGGCTCAGCTGTCTCAGGTGAAGCCTGCAGCTGACTTACTGACTTCTTGGCAAAATTAGATTTCCTGTTTGCATCACCCAAAGCATGATCGCAACTGCAATGGAAAAAACAAAGAACATATCCATCACAAATAGGAGTTAGAGAGTTCAGTTCCTTTATCCCTTGAGCACCGACATTTTCATCTTCCTGGACAACAAAACGCTAGCAATTTTGAAAATGTTTTTTTTTTTTTTTTTTCATAAAAAGTGACCTAGAACACGCACCACTCACATGTCACGTGGAAGCATAGAGTGCTACAGGAATGCATCCTAAAACCCGGAAATGAGTTAGCATTTTAGCACTTCTGGTTGCTTCGTCTGGAAGTCAATGGGTTTTTTGAATGTGTTTTAAGTTAGATGCCTGAAATAAGGTGTGTGGTTAATACAAGTTTAAGAGATGTTAACATTTTGTTCTACAACACAAAATGCATTTGTGAATTTTTGAAGTCTTAAAAAAGGCAGTTGCTAGCAAGTGGCTAAATGAGACTACTAAACATCATCATACCAACTCGTCTTGTGTGTACTTGCGTTCATGCGACCGTGGTATAGTTCATTTATAGCCTTAAAAGTTCGCTTTTTATTTCTGGCGATTGCATTTACACCTCAAAAATCATAAAAGTGGTGTTTGTGAAGATAATCTTGCTGAACAAAATGTCTAAGTATCATAAACGTGTGTTTGCCACCGATTTTATTTTCTGCAATGAAAATAAACATGGAATGTACAGTAAGACATGTAGTGCCTGTGCCATAGATCTGTAAACAAAACCAACCAAATGGTTATGTCAAAAGATTGTACGTCAATCTTTTTCAATGCAAGAAAAAGGTAGTGTGTTTGCAGGGCTATAAATATACTGTATAATAGGCATATTATGAATGTATTCTTGTTTGCGTCCTTGAGCTCATTTGTGTTAGATTGATTGTGCAGTTGGTGTACATATAAACCACCTTAATGGTGTTGCTTTATTGCTTTTATTGAGGTGTTTAACTCTATGGGAGCCAGATGAATTGTATGAGATTGCATGATATTGTACAGTTGTTTCTGTTATCATGTCCAGCCCCTGTTTGCACGCATAAATGCGCAGCGTGCATAATGTATTTGTGAAAATGTGTCCGTGTGTTTACGCGAATGCAAGAGCTGTTTTGGCCCGTCAACCTACACCTTTCCCTTTCCCCGTCATCTCTTCAGGCGTGCAGGCGCTGGAGCGTGAAGGCGAGCGCCGCTTCCCTCTCTCATTGAGGATGCCAGTCGTCTCCTCTGGTGTCCTGCAGGCACAGCGGCAGCCGACAGATGCCAAAGAGAGAGGACAGAGGGAGACATCGAACTTATAACAACAACAGCGGCAACAAATTCGAGAGGCGGGAGGACGCGTTGGCCCATCGGAATCACTCCATCACTTACTTTAACAATGTTAAGGAGGGAGTTGTATGCTTCTGTCTACATCAGAGAGAAAGATAGAGACAGACAAAAAACAGCCGAGACAAAGAGGAAAAAGGAAAGGCGAGGATGGGGGAGTTTAAAGTTGGTGCCAGTACCCACAGAGGGAAAAGGATTCCAGTGTTTCTTCCCTCGTCTTTATCGTACTACTTTCTCCTCAGAGAGCTGGAATGACTAATAGAATTAGGCATGAATCTCAGGCTGATCTATTTGGTGTGATGAACCAGAAAAGAGAATCACAGCCGCGGTATGCACTTTGATAAGGAATCCAAAAGGAATAATGAAGTTAAAAAAAATCACCCCGCTGCATGTAGGATACTTGGCATGCAGAAAGCAGGGCTGGCTCCATTTGACATGACAATAATGGCTTTTAACACAGTTAAAACATGTATCATCTCTTTTTTATGATCATGTAATTCATAGTTGATATTTCAATGGAAAACAGCGCTTGTGGCTGCCTGTGGAGAGGAACAATTGCAAATTGCAAGGCAATTTATTTCTATGTTCTTGCAGAATGCACGTTAAGATGGAGGGACCCTATTCTCTTAGTCAGGATGTGGTCTGACCCTGTCTCGACATCAGAAACCCCTCAAGTTGTCAGCTGAATTGATAGATTTTGGACAATGAAATTCTAATAAGCCACATGCAGCTGAATTCATTTTGACTTCCGGAAGATGTGCAGCAGAGTCTTTTAAAACAGCATGAAAAAGAAGAAGTCAAACATGATTATACATCCCTCTCTTTCATTTCTACCCTCCTCTCTCTTCTTTTGCCATCTGCCATAGAAGTTGGAGATAATGCCAAAGGCTAATCAGATGCATGCATTATTTGGAAGAGTATGCTTTTACTCCACTCTCTCCAAGCCGACATTATCTCAAATACGCACGAGCCCAGACGAAAGATAATAGCAAGGAGGGATTACATTTATTTCCCTGCCGCCAGATATCCAAGAGATATTTCCCAGTAGTTCGACTCCGCATCCCGCTTCTCCTCGCTCAGCTCTTGGAGGGATCAGTGTAACACGCCAAAACAATGTTTCTGCAGCATCTTTGTTTTCTCACTTCATGCTCTCAAGTCTCATTCCAAGAACTGAAAGCTTAGCGCTGCAGAGGAGCTGGGGAGTTTACCTGGCGCAGGGCTTTAATCACTACAAAACAGATTCAGCTGAGTCCATTTGTTTGAATCTGATTCAATCAGCCTCGCAAAGTCGTGCCTGACAAGGAAAGAGTTTTGCCATCCCTCAGTGGTTCTGGCAATTGAAATAGGCTATGAAATGCAAGCTAATGGCTAGGTTGCACAAATAAGGATTACATGTAAAACAATTTTAAAATGAAGGTTTAACTCTGAAAACTGTTGCACAAACCTGGATTCAACCTAAAACAAATTAAATTGTGTTTATATTGCAGTATTTATCTGAAGCATTAATAAGAAAACATCTACAGAGATAGATTCCTCACATAAAGTGGAATTACAGCCTTGAGGTTGTATTCTTCCTCCAATCAGTCTAGTTGCAGTTTAATTTCCCAATTTGATGAAATTCTCTCCAGGCATTCCTCAGGACTTACGTACAGATGGATGGACGGAAAGACAGACAACCCGAAAACATATTGCCTCCGGGAATGGATGTTGCCAGAGTGGAGACATACCACATGCCATTATTGTTGTTTTGTTTCAAATCAACTTGTTATATTCAATAGAATTTAACAAAAAGAAAGAAAAGAATAAAGCACCTATTGTGCTGATTATGTTGCTGTACGTGACCGTTTACATATGTAATACCCATCATCATTCACCTTCTGTTATTTAGATAATTGCAGTATTTACAGCCATACTGTATATCAGATGTATGGAAGCAATCCAATGGTAAGCACCACACAATTATGAATGTTCTCCCTCATTTGACAGAGGAGATTCAATTATACTCTACAGTATTGAAGCTGTAGGGCTGTGGATGTTTAATTGCCTCTAAAATTAAAAAAAAAAAAAAAGTATTTTATCGAAGCATTTAAACATTAGAAATAAATTATTTTTGAATAGTAGTTTGATTTTGTTTAATTAAGAGCTGAAGCTGTGTACATGAGGTTATGCCTCAAGTGCTAATGCACAGTATATTGGTGTTGAAATTAAGAAAATGGTGCTGAATCTGGAGGCTGTATTATGTACGGGCTTGCAGGTTGTGAACCCGCCTATGTAGGCGCATCTTACTATATGAATAATGTGCTATTTAAATAGCAGAAAAATACTGCGGCATTGATTTTAGACCAGGTTTTTGTTGGTCATTGCTTTCTGCTGCCTCAATATAGTAGTGCGGCAACAATGCGCCTGACCATATCTCATTTTAAGACCAACACGGCAACGGGTATGGGTGCAAGTACTACTTACCCAACATGGGCGCTGGGCATGAAAATGACAATTGTGTCAGTCTGAAACTAGCAATAACAGTTGTGCTGCGCTGCGTGCCGCTTTGTGCACGCTGAATTACTGTCTTTGAAAGTTATCCTTAAAATATTTCAACTGACTGTTTAGAAATGTATATTGAAACTATATATCTGGGGTTAGTTTGCTTGCAGTCTTTGCAGATTAGTCCTTAAGCGACCTTCGCCTCTTCAGTGAATGGGAGTGTTGGCCGGGGCACAGGCCTCTGTGTGTGTACCTTTGTCTGTTTGTCTTTCTATGAATGTATGTTTACCATTTTTTTTTTGCTTTTGATTTTGTTGTCATTGTTTTGCTGAGTTTTGCTCACAGAATTGCTCCCTGGGCGATTAAAATTAATATTGACATTGGTTGATAAAAGGATTGTTTTTCCGAAGTAATTTCCATCTGCCCTTCAGCAGGCGAGACAACAAGCAGCCAACACGCTGGCTAATCCCCAACCCCCCCACCACCCATCTCTCTGCTGAGTCCTGCTTGTTCAGGTGATGGCATTATTTAGGCCACCTGACATGGCTTAAACAGTCTGCTTCCAAATAGTACATAATAACCAGGTCATTGGAAGGTGAGTGGTTGCATGTGGGTGGCGTGGAAGGGCTCAGAGGGGAGGATACCATTGACCCCTGTGGCCCCACACTCTCGATGTATAGGGCAGCAGGGGCGTGTTTGTTTGTCGTCAATTCAGCTGTGTAGTCAATTCAAGTCATTTATTCACACAACGCTTTATCAAGAATGACTTCACGGACAATGCCCGCTACCTTGATCAAATTAATCAATAATCAATCACAAAAGAATGAACCAAAGCAAGGCACAGTGTTGGAGAGATAGAACATGTCTACCCACATCAGCAACATCGGGTCCTTACTGTAAAAGGAGGTGGGGGGGGGTAATTGGAAACCTTGGGTTAGCGTGCAGTAGGTCAGTATATTGTCCTTTAGGCCCAATTATGACTTTTTCCAATAAAGACATTTCCTCTATGGCTAGTTCAGTTCAGATGGTTTCATATTCTTTGATTTCCTGTTCTGGGATCAGTATATTTTTTCTTAAGGTTATGGTGAAGTACCTTTAAAGCTGTGTTCATTGATTTTTAGCAGCTAGTGGACAGAAAAAAAAAAAGAAGATGGCAAACACATAGCCCCTGACACATTATTATGTCAGTTTCTTGTGTCTGCTACAAGTGCCTGTTTACGAATGCGGCAAACACAAAGCAACATTATCATCCCACAGGAGCTGTATTCCTGTTCACCTGATGAATGCAAGTCCAATATTCCAACCCCTGTCTCCTACAAAATTACGTTCCCATACAACTAAACTACATTCTCAATTACGTTTTGAGGGAAGCATATTTTCACCCAAATTAGTCGCAGTTTTAAACGTATGATTAATGTTGTAAATTGAAACAAAATAAAACAAAGCTACAACAAAACTACTTGGTTACACGAACAGCAGCCTCCTGGGTGAAAGTCCTGTGTTTGTATGACCCGTTCATCCACCCCAACTTCCTTCCTAGCGGACTTCCATGGACTATGATTAGAAACACATTTGTGGTATGTCAAAAACAAACGTAATTGACAATGCAGTTTTTTCGTAAGGGAACGTAGTTCTTAGGAGACCAGGCTTGATATTCCCTCTCCTTTTAGCTTTGTTTTGGTGTCCACCAAGTCTCAAATATCTTGCTCTTCAGACGCTAAATATTCCACTCACTAACTTTGATTGTCTGCTGTCAGTGGACAGATAAGAGTGCAGTGAATTTATTAGAGCTTGTTTCCTGAAAATAGGAGTCTGCTGCTGCTAGAAATCATGAGTGATTGAATGATATAGTAAATGTGCACACAATTGGCTCAGGGAATGTGACAAGGAGGGAGTCCACACAAGGTTATACTTAAAACCAATGTAATTTAAACTGCTGTTAACACAACACAAACGATGGGGTGCGCAGATCAGCAAAGTCTATAATGAAAGCCACGCATGGATGTGTATCATGTGTGCTGTGAAGGTTTCGAAAGTGCAAAACCAAAAGACAGGGTGTGTGTGGGTCTGCTGTAGCAAAGGAGAGAGACAGTGAGCACATGGAGCAGCTTTTATAGCCTGGAAGGCCCAGGTGAGCTTAATCAAGCTAACAACCCTCCTATCTCAGTCAGCTGCTTGCTGAGTTTGGCCAGGACATCCTCAAAGACAGTGGGAGGGGCATCACACAGAAGCTAAAAGAGCCACAAATGCACCATGTTGCTGTATATAATCACTTTCTCCAGTTTACTGAATAACTGCAATGTGTAATGTAATACACAACCACCTACCTCATGTATAGTGCTTATATGATAGGTACATGTTTATTTTAACTCTTGCTCAGCTTAATTGTCCTTGTCTTTAGCTGTATTTATATTGCTGTGTATGCACAATGAGAACAACAAAAACAGATTCCTGGTATGTGTACTCATACCTGGCCAATAAAGCTGATGTTGATTCTGATTTAGATTTACAAAGGTCCACCAATTTGGTCCAGACTTCAACAACTACTGCATGGATTGGTACAAAAAGTCTTGTTGGATGGTATTAGTCACTTAAGTTTACACATTTAAAAAAAAAATATATGCAAATAAGAACTCATTTTATATCAGATCAGGTTGTATTGGTGCTGGGATAAAACATCATAATGCACTGTAGCCTGGGCAATGGAAATGAGACAGGAAAACAGATGAGACAGGAAAAAAAACCCCAAAAAAAACATGATGCAGCAGTGAGATGGGACTTCCAGGCCAAAACTGCACCTGCACCCACCGCCAGGTACAAACATTGCATTGGACCAGCATCTGAGAGGGAGAAAGGACACACACACACACACACACACACACACACACACACACACATAGCCATGCTGACCCACACACAGAGCTCAACATAGAGTAGATGTGCAGAAGCAGCAAACAACATGCTGCCTTTCACTGGGCTCCAAACTGCAGGGTATTTTTTATCTCACTTTTTTTTTTTTTTACTATGTACCGGACCTCAATTGTAAACTCACTCTAATTCTAGTTATTTATGAAAGTGGAGCTTTTTTTTTTATTGTTAATTTTGGTCCTCTCCCCATTTATTTTTTTCTCTCTGAACATTTCAACATGGTCATGTGGGCGTTGGGGCTTTCGACGCGCTCTGCTGACTGTTCCGATTATTGCTATCCATCATTTGTTTATATTCTCATTTGGAAAAAGGAAGGCGCTTCCGTTATTGCATTAGAATTTCCTGCAGAGGTTACAGAAGGCCAGAGACAACTTTAGTTCTGCTCTCCCCTCACACCCTGCACCGCAAGCATTGCACTTCATAGCATAATGCTCATGCTGGTTCCAGCTAAAAGTTCTCCACACAACGAGACGCTGCTCCCTGTGAGCACTACTCACATGTCTTCTTTTCAGTGCACTCTCATGTCAATACCACAAAAAGCCTTGCCACAGAGGCTACACACATGGAGGCTGCTGTTAAGAGTTGCACATGTGGCTACGAAAAGCGAAGCTTCTCTGAACACCAACTGTCTCGAGTCTTTGCACCTGTAGAGCTCAAAGAATAGGGCGGTGTGAGAATTGGGAGTAGTTCTTTAAAAGATGTATATATTCCCTGTTGCTTCCATGCTACATGCCTTTTCGCCCAGACAAAGCTGTTACCAGTGTTATGGATGTGTCTGCATCCATGTTTTATTTTTAATCTCTATTTCACTTGTGACGTCATCAGCGTATTGTTTGACCATACTTGCCAACCCTCCTGATTTTTCTCGTTTTTCATTGTCTCCCTTTTTTTTCCTTTTCGTTCTCACAACCTGTTTCTGGCACTGTACAGCCTGTATAAGCCCGACTGTTTCCGCAATGGAAAACAATACAGCTGCAACTTGGTTTTAGCTGCGCTCGCCGCTGCAACATCACAACGTGCAGCACCCGAAGTCGGGCTTTGCTCGACGCAGCGAAAAGCCGTCGTGGCGTGGCGCAAGCCATTGGAAATAATGAGTTTCAGAGTGCAGTGGTGAAGTTGTCGGGTGTGTGTCTGAAAGGGCCTTCAGTGAGTGAGAGACGGAGAGAAAAATGGAGAGTACTAAGGGAAAGAAATACTCAAGCAGGGGCAAAAAATGAATGAATGAATAAAAACTGATGAATATCAGTTCATGCCAAAGATTCACACAAGTTCAGGCTAGATTATTCTGTATTCCTGAGAATTAAAAGTAAAATTAAAAAGCATTTAAGATTACAAATAACGTTGCAGTGTACTTAATATTTTGCCATTTGCATTAAAACCACCAGAATGCAGGAAACAAAATCTCTGAAACTCACATTTTTCTGCGGGAGGACCCTGAGATTCCCCGCTTTGATTTCCAAATCCTCCCTATTTTTTTGAAGTCTCAAGGTTGGAAAGTATGAGTTTGACATGTAGCTGCTTTACAATAAAATCTAGGTTAAATGCCAAATATGCACCTTGCGGGGATCCGAAAATAAGCACTTAACTCAGAGTAGCTCCTGGCCTTTCAGAGAGAGGAGTATTTCTCCGACCCAAGACCCTGAAGGATACTGTAGCAGAATTATGATGCTCTGCGTAGCCCTGATACTGAGCAATAACATCACACACCTGTCATGGCGTATTCCAGAGGTGGCTATATGTCTTGTCATGTTAACAACACAATAGATGGGATGCTAACGGGCCAGTATCCTCCCAGATGAGCCATGCATCCTCAGGAATTCTGCCACGGCTGTGGAGTCGTCGTCTCGTGTTAAGTCACCCTAACCGTGGCTACGGGGCTAACGTGTTGGATAAACGGCGTTGCCGGCTGGCCGGGAGGCAGAGCGGGGTCGTGACATTGTCTGGAGAGGCCCCGCGGCCGTTGTCAACACATTCGCTGCAGGCGTTTTCTTTTTTTCTCTCTCGCTTTACTCTGAGAACAGCAGGCTTTCAGGTGCTTCAATCCCTCTTCCCTTTTCTCTGTCCTCTCATTAAGCAGCCTCTGGGGGGGACAAGCTTCTGGGCAGCTCTTCTCTGGTCCACAATGATAATGTTGATCCTCTAGGCTTTCCGCCAAACCCAGAGAACTTTCTACATTTGGAAAGGCCATCATAAGCATATCTGCAATAGCATTATCAACGCAGTGATGGAAAATAAGGCTGGGCAAAGATTTTAGGGGTTATACAAGCTTAGTGGAGTAGTTAGCATCTGCTGTCTGATCTGTCTTAGGGCAATATCATATCAGAATAATGAGGACAGATATACTCCAGCTTTGGAGACTCTGCAAAGCAATCTTTGCATACATTTAACTTGTAATTCTTTCAGTGGCTAGCCGAGGACAGTTCCATATCTCCATATCATAGTATGTCAGAGAAGAATGGACAGTAGGCATACAAGACTGTTATATAATGACCAGCTACTTGAAGTAAATCCACTCTAATATTTCTGTGGGACTGAAAGCCTCAAATAAAGTTTTTACAGATTAGTTTCCAACCTTGGCATTTGGTGGAAAGTGACTGCAACGATTGTGGAGAGAGAATATAAGCTGTACTTTAACAGAAAGAAGCTCAAACAGCTGACAAAAAACTTGAAGGAATTTGTAGAATTACAGAAAAAAATGAAGTACTGAGTAACCTTCTCAACTTTAATCAAAGGAAATTCTCTATATCTTTTATGAAATATGTTTTTGCAGTACTTTGTAAAGGGCCATAAACCAGGAGTCAAGAAATCGGCAGAACTTTTGAAGAGAATGTGTCTTTTGTGCCATTAAGCTTGTAGCTCTGGAAGAAATATGCTGAGCAGAAAACATCAATGCCAAGAAGGTTATTTCTCAAAGCAGAGCTGCTAAATAGACAAAATAGACTATACAGTAGGAATTCAACAACGAAATGACCTGGGAAACATCCAATAATCCAAACATTATTCTAGGATTACTCTGCTTTATTTTCCATTTTCTATATTTATATTTTACTTAAAAAAAATGTTGAATCCAATAAAAATGATGTGCACTGAATTAATTTTCTCCTCTGAGGCTGTCAAAATGTCAACCAAAATAAATGTAAGAATGTCGTAATTGGCAAAATGGGTTCAGATTTATTAATATATGTAGGTATCAATTAAATATCTTTTCAATCACAGTCTGACAAAATCACATCCACCCTTCATTGAAAGGATTAGGCTGCCTCAGTACTGGGCTCTCACACCAAATGCTCAAGCACAGCATTGCATTTTTGGTAGGCCATTATTTTGAAAGGAGAATGGGCTGCACCCTCCTAAAATGTTAAGCAATTGAGAGTTATGAATATCCACTGTGTTTCGCATCCAAAGTTTGAAGGATGGATTCACTTTTTTTCAGGGCCATGTTACTACAATTCTCGCGTGTACAACATTTCAAAAAGTTTTCGTCGCCGTAAATGTTCCTGTTCTCCAAACTGGCTGTGAAGAAATCGCTTTCTAAAGGGATTCCAATGAAAAAAGGATGGAGAACGGAATCCACAGTCCTATTTCTGTGCAGCTATTTATTTCAAAGTTCAACTAAGGTTTATATGAGTCTTCAGCAGCCTGAGTTAGAGTTAGAGAAGTGGGTATCTTCCAAAGTTACTGTATTTTTAGCGCAAAATTCCCTCTTTGTTTCGCTATCCCTCGGCAACAGCTCAGCAAGAAGAAGCAGGGAATTACATATTAAAACTATTGTAACCGTGGAATCCATCTGAAGCCTCAAATAAAAATTTTGAGTGCACGTTTGCATAAAAATAGGACCATGGATTGTGTCTCCCATCTCTTCCAGATTCATCTGTTCACAGCCATTATGGAGAGCAGGAATTTTTAGCTAATGATTATTTGAATGTACATAATAGTGCATGTGAATACTGTTCTGAATTTAAGACACTAAGACCTTGAGGAACACCACAAAAAAGCCATGCTGTGATTTGCTGTCAAAAACTTTTGACATTTGGAGATTTCTGCAAGAATTGCATTTTACTCTGAGAACAGCAGAGTTCTCAGAGTAAAATGCCATCAGCGATCGGATGGCGAGCACTTCTGTTCTGGGAACTACTGAGATACCCTTATTGTAAATCTACCAAGGAAAGCATCCATCCTCTGAATGCTCTAGGTCTCTAGTTTGTGTCTGTAAAGTTTCATGAGGCTGTGATTATCCTCGAGGTCACCACAGGTCATTTTATACAGAGAGGTCAAATAACAAAAAATGGTCCACAAGAGTCTCAGCTTTACAGTCATACAATTCCAAGACTGTTTAGGGATCCCGGTATGCAGAAACCATTTTTTTTAGATTAGAGTGCTCCAGGGATTTGTATTTTTGTAGGCCAACCAGGACATTAGTATCGCCCTGGGTTCCCTCGTCAAAAATCCAATGGGAATTTTCCATTAGGTTTTGGAGTTTTGCAGAAAATAAGCTCTGTGGCAAACAAATGTTTATAATACTTACACGTTTTGTTTAGCAAGATAATCTTTACAAATGAACACCACTTTTATGATTTTCAAAGTATGCATGCAATCGCAAGAGGTAAAAAGCTATGTTAAGCTATTAACAAACTACACCATGGTCGCATGAGCGTGAGTATACACAATGAGACTGTCAAGGCGGACGACTCGGCATTAGTAGTTTCATTTAGACACTTGTTAGCAACCGCCTTTTTTTAGACATGTAAAAGCTTCAAAATTCACGAGGGGTATTCATTGATGTATTTCATATTGTAGAACAACACGTTAAAATCTCTTAAGCTTGTGTTGACCTTAATTCAGGTATCTAACTAAAAACCCATTAAAAAAAAATGGACCGGAAGTGCTAAAATGCTAACTCATTTCCCGGGTTTAGGACTCATTCCAGTAGCACTCTATAGGCAAAAATAACACATGTAAACTGCATTCAAAAAACGGCATGCTTTTTACACCAAATTGCATGTGATAAGCATAAAGTGGGCATGTCCGTAAAGGGGAGACTCGTGGGTATCCATAGAACCCATTTTCATTTGCATATTCTGAGCCCATTGAAAATGGCCATGCCAGTTATTCCCTAGCCAAAATCTAGTCTAACTTCGGAGCATTATTCAGCCTCCTTCCCGACAAGCTAGCACGGTTGGTACCAATGGATTCCTGAGCCTGCTACAGCCTCTGAAAGACAGAAACATCATCTGAGGGCGAATGTGCCCTCGAGAATTGGAGGAGTGTAGAGCTTCCCTATACTGACCTTATATTGGCAATATAATGACATGAAAAAGCAATTCCAATTTGACCTGATTTTAGTATAATTCACTGGAATTCATTTTATTAGGAGGTAGATGTCAACAGATTGAGAGGCCATGCAGGTACTGTAGGCATTGAAACTCAAAAACTACCACTAAAGGGACCCCTTAGGCAAAGCCCCAGCTGCACCACCAGAGCTGCTCAGTGTCCAACAGTGAAGACTGTATCAGTGCAGGGCAGCTCCCAGCGAATGCGTGTAACTGTGTGAATGTTAAGCAAGGCATTGTTGTAAGCGAAGCCTGCGTGCTCAGCAAACCTCCACCCTGAATAAATAAAGCTTAAAATAGAGAGAGGGAGACATGTGACGAAGGTCATGAGACAGATTCCATGATCTTGCAGGTTCGCATTATGCACCTATGCCTCCGCCGAGACGCCGAGGCAGCCCATTAGATAGAATTTAATATAAAGAAAGAAACAGTATTTCAGGGGCATAAGCCAAGGCTTTGGCAGGAAGGGACCGCATTTCACAGAGTGCTGTGCAACTTTGTCAGGTAAACGTGACTGTTAGGGACAAGCGAAGATTGATGGAATCTTTTTTTCCCCTTGGCTCAGCAGTCTTTGATTTCCACAGCACAAGGGAGGAAGAGAGGGGGAGGGGTGGAGGGAACGGAGGAGGAATGATAGATAGGAATTCATGTCATTTATATCCCTGTAGGTCAGTCTATCATGCGACTGACTGAGAGAGAAAGGGAGCCTGAGAGAAAGAAAGAAAGATGGTGAGACACGGATACAGTCTTGAAATGTAGAAAAACGTCTGTGTTTAAAGCAAAGCTCCTGTAAGATTTTTATTTTGCAGTGCAGTATGGGGGTTTAGACATTCCTGTGAGCGTGAGTGCAGTGATTCATGCTGTCTCAATTAGCATCTGGGCGCTTTTGTCTGATTGGATGAAAAAAAAAAACTCTTTTCCAGTCCTTGAAGCATAACTGTGTAGTGCTTTTCAATTTCCGTCTATTGCTGCCTTGCCAGTGCCACCTAACATTTACTGGGAGGCAATGCATGAAGATGATTTGGGTTTACAGCAGAAGTGCTTCTCCTTATAATTGCTTCTGCCGAGACATTGATTGATAAAAGCCTTCAGGGTCTCCAGACCAGATTGAATGACAGGCTTTACAAAAGACAGGGGCATGGTGGCCATTGGAAAACGTCAGTGCTTATTACATTACATTTTGTTTTTCTGTAGGCTTTCACTATGAGCCTTTTACTGGTGGGGCTGCAATGTGGTGGCGGCGGCTTCTTTGTCGGCCATTTGTCTACTATGTGCAGTATGTAATGTAATATAATTAGAGCTTTTAGAGTCATTTGTTGTGCTTGTTGGGGTCATGAACTCCATCTACTTTCACCCTTTACTTTGTCGCAAATGTCATATTTTCTCACATCTATAGCATTAAAAGCACAGCTCAGACATAGATAAATGCAATCTGAAAGATGAGGTTTAATCTCTTATCATTCAAACAACCATAGCCTTTTCTGAGTTGCCATGTATTATGTAACAGTTTCTTATAAAATGCATGTTCATGTCATTGATTTTTGTCATCCTTAATTATCTAAGATAGTGGATTTCAAAGTGGGATTCTTGAGGGGGTTCTAAGGGGTCCCCAGCACAAAGAGGAATCATTTATTTTCCATATTATTCCACCCATAAATGACACAATGACAGATTGTATGATTTTTGGTTATGTGTTTCATACACTTTCTGTAATAAAAGATAAAATCAAAAATCCTAACAGATGGGGGACCATGGGGCAAAATCTTTCAAAGGGGGGGCTGTGGTCTAATTTGTGTCAGTTTAAGGGTCCTTGATGTGACAAAGTTTGGGAACCACTGATGTAAGATAATGTTTTGGAAAAATGTAGTGATTGTATTTATTTGTATTGTAATTAAGGCTGTCAAAGTTAACGCGATAATAACATGTTAACGCCAATTCCTTTTAACGGCGTTCATTTCTTTAATGCATTAACGCAATTTCAGAGGTCGTACACAGCTCAGTCTTGAAGCTCGAGAGACGATACTGGTATCATATGAAACTAAAACGCTTAAGCAATCCATTGGTACCAACCATAACATACTAGCTTATCATGAAGGAGGTTAAATAACACTCCAAACTTGCGCTAAAGTTTGGCAAAGAAAAACTGTCTTGGCCATTTTCAAAGGGGTCCCTTGACCTCTGACCTCAAGATATGTGAATGTAAATGGGTTCTATGGGTACCCACGAGTCTCCCCTTTACAAACATGCCCACTTTATGATAATCATATGCAGTTTAGACAAGTCATAGTCAAGTCAGCACACTGATAGCTGTTGTAATACATCCTTATTCTACAAGGGTTATATTATATGTTCATGTGTTTATATATCCTCCATTCTTCAAGGTTTTCATTCTATAGCAAATAAACTAATTAAATTGTATAGCTCTATACCTAATATATGTGCATAAATCATTAAAACACCCCCATGTTTTTCTTTTTATTCTGAATGTTTTATATTTTCTTTTAAATAAGTACAAAAAAACTCTTCAGTAATTAGTCCATGTAGTAATTATAACTCATGCTGCAATGAATCAAAAAGAGAAGCAGTTATCAGTTAGAAAATGGTGCAGAGCACTGAAAAAACTTCTACTTCAATTGGTAACACTCAAATTATTTTTTTTTTCAACTCAATTTTCAAAGCAATTGTGTTAATCTAACTGGTAAACTTGATTTGAAAAACATTTTTTTGTGAAGTCCTTATTCTAAGTTGGTTAACAACTGTCTTTTTCAATAAAGTTTGAAAATAAATGTTATTGCTTCTTATTCTTTTGTTTTTCCTGCTGCTGATGCTGTGCCGTAGTCTTGGCAACAACTCACAGAGACTCAGTGTCACCCCGACCACTCCCCCTCCCCCTTTCATTTCTCTCTGTTCTCAGATTTTAACTCTCTCAATTTAAACATCCTCCTTCAAAATGATTCCCCCATTCTAACCCTTGAAGCTCCCTTACTCCAAAATCAAGTTGAGAGGAGTATCACTCAATTGCTTTTTTTTTTCCGTCTCCCCTCGAGCCTTATTCTCACAGTCCCTTCTTCTCTCTTGCTCTCTCTCTCTCCCCCTTTGTGCCCCTCTCTCCCTCCCTGTGCATAAACCTGCTTGACTTTCACCGTTGAGTGACATGCCTTTCAATCTCTGATGGATTTTCTTTGCCTTCTGTTTTTTTTTTTTTGCCACACACAGGTTCTATGTCCAAAAGGCTGCAGTTGTACACCTCACCGTATAGCCAGAAATTCCCTCCACGCTGTTACCCATCCATCCCATTCACTGTGCAAACACGGGATATATGTGTGCCACCCATCCAATTAATCGTCCATTTCCTCCGTGGTTTGCTCACACGGATTTGCAGTTCAAAAACGAGAACAAGTTCATATTTACACAGGCAAACAATTACCACGTTACGCCACAACATTACAGCGGCATGTTAAATGACCTGTCATTTGCTTCTGTACAGGAAAAATCCTATAGTTCCAGAGCCAGGCTAATTCTATGTAAGCCCATCAATTGGATCCTACTGAGGAGGAAAACCCATGAGCCAGTCCTGCACGTGCTCATCCACAAGACTCATTACTCATCCCAGTGTTCATCCATAGACTGTAGGCATCAAGCATTCCCCATAAGTGAACAGTTTTTCATATGCAAATGTGTCTCTTCTAACCCTTTATTATTCTGTATTTGCATGCTGTTCTGAAAATGCCTCCCCCCCCACCCCCCCCTCCACATCCCCCCCCACCTGCCTTTCATCACACAAAACAAAGGTGTTTACACGATTCGGTGCAGCAACTGCTGCAAGATATTTGAGGCACTGCAGAGATGCAAATTAGACACCAGTAAAAATTTCTGTAGCCACTAATCCATTTTCTATGCATATTCACACTGTGCCGTCTCTTTCATAAATCAGAATAAAATGTCAAGACATGATAAGGCCTTGGCAAACGCGTATGATTGCCTTAAGCACGACAAATGGCCATGAAAAGAACATCAAGCCATTAAATTAGCAAGTATGACATTAATGGCAGGACATGACATGACCAAACACACACGTGATTTATATTTAGACCCACATTACATCAGCTTTCACTCGTCAACATATTCACACGTCTGGGAGTTGCCGTCTTGGACTACTTGCAAAGTACGTGCAGACAGTTTTTTCCACATCTGTTTATGTTCACCAAAACATCTGGAAAGTTTCTGCATGTTAATGGTTTCCTCTTGAGTTTTTGACCATTACTGGCGCTATGGAGCATATATTGATGACGAGGTCCTAATTTAGTTTGCGCTGTGTGTTATGGATATTTTAGGTTAAAGTCACTATGTGTAGAAGCCGTATGTGATTATCACACATTTAAGCTATTTTGATGACTGTCAAAATAAGACAATTTGGAAATTAGAAATTGTCTCATTTTACATTCACCACTGGGGAGTGCCAGAGTCAGATTTTTTTTAAAGTTCTACATGTAGTGACTTTGAATGTTATAAACTTAAACGACTAAACAAAAAGGTAAAAAGAAACTCTTAGCACTTTTTTCATTTTTTAACACTTTTTTTTAAAAAAACAGGTTTTATTCAACAGAAGACTAATAGACTTTCATATTTTGTATATCAAATAATGTTACTGAATTTCTCTGGGTAATGCATTAATCAACCCGGTCTCACAGGAAGGCATATAAATAACACGGCATAACATGTAATGAGGGTGCATTTTAACCTTTTCAAGTGCCATTTGTATGCCAATTTTTGCATTTGTAATGCAACGGCAATGTCCACATTTAGGTAGAGGTTGAGGTAAGTGCTGTGGTGACGTAATTTGAAGAGCGTAAGAGACACTCCAAGCAGGAAGGGGGAGGTGGATGAGTGCAAAAACACAAAGTTTTCATTCAGGAGACCTCTGTGAAGTGAAAGTGAAACGTAACACATTGGACACGAACAATCAGCTGTTTGTTTTTCCGTGTCCACAACATCAAGTCACATTTGCACTGTACAAATGTGGTAATTTTAAGCCCAACAATGTTGCTTATTCCTGAACCCAATTAACCTAAGCAAGTGGTTTTCTTTAATTAACAACATTATGCACGTGTTTACTGCAACCATAAAGTGATGCCAAGGGGGTCAGTATGTGAAGAGTTGTTTTTTTTGCTTTTTATTCTACATCTCTAGCTCTGAGCGTTGCATACTTACGTGGATGTGTTTACATTGGACTCACAGACTACTTGGCGTTCAAATGACATAAGCAAGAAAGGCGTATGCATTGCAGTAAATGGGCTGCAATTAATGGTAATGCTACCCTTTTAACTTCACTAACCATGGCACGCAAAACATATGCTAAATGTTAATTGGAATGGAAAAAAAAAAAAACAATTGCTGCCCATTGGTTAGGGAGCTTGTTCTATACCTGAAAGCCACAGCCATTTTTGTTTTTTTCCATTTATGTAAGTATCCAACAATGGTGAAATAAATCCTGCCATGTAAAAATAATTAATTGCAAGAAAAGTACTGCATTTAAAATCTAAAAATAAAAGTTAAAGTACTCCTACAGAATAATGTTCCCTATGACTGACATACCATGTCACCTGTACCACGAGTCCCACACACAGCTGGCTGTACACTCTGTATTTCATCTCTGGTGAAATGTGTGCACATGTGTAAGCCTCTGATGGGCCCTGCCAACAAACACACTCTTAATTAGCATAATACGGTGATTGATAGGCCTAAATTATGACTCAATTGTACTGGTGAAACATTTAGACTTGATGATGCATTTAATGGCCCTCAACAACTTGTGTATTTATTGTGTAAAGCAGAACATTCAGGCTGAGTGTTGCCAGTTTAAAAGCTCGGGGACAACTGTTACCGCTGAATTGTCTTCCCCTCTAATCACCGAAATAATAACTGCGATGGAAAGAAAATGATCTCATTCGGGTTTTTAGCAAACTGTTGCTGTGTTTACATGCTCCCCACGTCCTCCTCAGCAGGTGTTGCTTTGCGTATCAGAGCTACAGCTTCCCGTCAGACAGCTGAAAGGAGAGCACTTGACAGAAAGAAAATATTCACTCCGCCGATTTGTCATCCTCCTTGTTCCACTCATCTGACTGGGATGAGGACGGGAAGGGGTAACAAGGGGGATATCTTTGGAATATCTGTTTAACATCCTAATTGGAAATGACAAGCACAGTGGCGCGTTCAGCCCTGCAGGGGAGATCAAAGAGTTGGAGCTGCGTGAGACACCACAGTATGGATCGGAACCAAACCGATCCCCTCTCGCCGCGGCTAATTAACACCTGGCTCCTACTAATTAGCTGAATCTACTGGCATTCCAGAAACAGCACACAAAAAAAAAACGGAAAAAAAAGTGTATAAGATTAACAACCCAATGTTGGACCTCAGTTATGTCTCTAGAGCCTCTACCTGCCTGTAGGAGCAAATGTAGGAACAGGTGTTCTCCTCCCTCCGCTGTACCACACAGAGCATAATACAAATTCGAAGCTAGGTTGGATTTTCCAGCCAAGTGTTTTGTATCGCTAATACTGCCTGCTAAGTGGTCCCATTGGTGTTTTACTCAGTGCATGATGTGTATGACAGTTCTAGTCAAAAAAAAATAATTGCTCCAGTCTCCAGCATCTCACTTGAACAATAACTTCATCAAAACATGTTTACATTTTCCCGACTTCACGCCCTGACAACCGTTGAGTTCAGCGAATGTGAAAATCGTCAGGAGTTTCACCTCTCAACAGGTTTGTGGTTATTGTTGCCTTAATAAATAGAACCAGAGTTTTCTTTTCACATATTGTCAGTCAAAATGAATTCAACCACTATTGAGTCGGCATTGATAATCCAACGCAAGCCTGACAAAAAGCCTCAAGGCTGTTTTCAGTAGACAGAATGAAGAGAGTTGCAATAAAAAAAAAAATAAAAAAAAAAAGCGTCTTGGTTTGGCTGCCTTGGCAACAAGAAAAGAGTAATTATATTACATGATATATCTTAGCGGGGTGCTCTCTGCTGGCGCTGATAAATTTTAAGGTTGATCACCTCTCGCAAAATTATTATTCTGCCAAACAAGCGCTTCAATATGAGAATAAACCAGTCATTATTCAACATACAGAGAGGGAAATTGCATTGGAAACTACTGGATTTGAACTAATGACCTGCCCCACTTAAACTTCTAGCTCAAAAGAAAATAGTGATGGCCCATCAGGCTTGCAGTGGTTTCTTCCAAAGAGGAAACAGCTAACAGCCTGCAACATAAATATCATATTAAACCCAGCAACAGCAAATCCATTGGTAACACTTTATAATAACCATCATTTATGGTTCATCATTTACTTTAAGAAGTTTTAACATGCACTATCTGCAACCATCTTGGACTCTAACCACTGGCGCACTTTACACTTACTTTACACTATACATCCTATATACCACTTTATAGACTGCACATATTGAATGGTAAATGGACTTGCATTTATATAGCGCTTTTCTAATCTTCCGACCACTCAAAGCGCTTTACACCACATGTCAGTATTCCCCCATTCACACACACATTCATACGCTGATGGCAGAGGCTTCTAAGGTGCCAACTTTGTCGATCAGGATCTAATCTAAATACTCATTCAGTGTATCTTGCTCAAGGACACATCGACATGTGACCCGGAGCAGCCAGGGATCGAACCACCGACCTTCCGATTGGTGGACAACCTGCTCTACCCTCTGAGCCAGCTTCCCATATTACATTTGTTCATTGCACATACTACATTTATTTATTGACGGACTGCACCTAGTATGTTCTCCCATTCACTCTGTATCTTTTATATTTCTATTACTGTTTTTATAATTTTTGTATACCTTTACCTTTCCTGTGTTTCCCTGTGTTTGCTGATGTTGCTGCTTTGACACCTGAATTTCCCTCTGGGGATTAATAAAGGTTCATCTTATCTTATCTTATATTTTCTTATAAAAGGTAAAATTATAATTAATTCAACTTAGTACATAGTTATTTTACTGTTAACAAACAATACAAATTATAGTTTACAAAATGTTATAATGTGTACAAAAATATACTGTTAAAATAACAAATTATACAAAAAAAATAGTAAAAATTAGTAAAATAACTATTATCTATGTTTAATCAACTGTCAATTTACCATTTATAAATGATGGTTATTATGAAGTGTTACCGATTCCTAACAGTTCCTCTCACCTTCCCCTGTTTCCCTCACAAGTGCTCTTTAAAGTTCGAGCCGATGTTTACCCAACTGATGGAAACTGACTTGGCTTTCATTCGGCGTGTCCACAGAGGAAGACACTGTGAAAAGTCTATTGTAACACTGACGCTTCGGGTAATGAGCGAAAGGACAGTCATTCTGTTGGCTGATTACAGACAGTAATTAAGACACTGATCCAGTAATTAAGCGACGACAGGTATCCTGTGCTCGGAATACATCATCTTTCTCTTCCCAGCAGTCCGTTTTTCCCCTTTTTTTTCAATCCTCACGAGGGAGACTCTTACACCAATATTGGAATGAGGCAGCTCACCGCAGGTTATCAACTTTGAAAACAACTCTCTATCCCTTGTGTCGTGGCGAGATTATGAAATTTGGCTGAGTCACTGTTTCAGTCAGTAGCTTTCATCTGTCCCTCCATCCCCGGTCAATCTGTTGAGCTGTTTGTTTGTCTGCCTCAGTCTTGTCAGCCTCATTCTCCCACTAATCCTCCTTTCTCTCTCTCTCTCTCTCTCTCTTTTTCTCTCTTCAGGGGCTTTCTTTGCAGAGGCTCCTCTTCAAGTTCAGCCCTGTATTTTAGTGCAGAGCTAATTTCATCCTGTCAAATATTTTGAAATTATTTCCCTGCCACCAGTGCAAGGCCAGAAGTCCATGCATCATGTCTTCAGCTCAGTTGGAGCATAGAATATGATGTGGTTAGGCAAAATGTCACTCTCAACCTGCTTCTCTGACAGTAGCTCTCTGAGTTCTAGAAAGAAAAACAACATCTTATAGATAATTAATAGATAGTTAAAGCTTTAGCTGAAGTGACAGCTGTTTTTTGACATTGCTCTTAAAGGGGCAGTGTACAAGACATGGCCAGCATTTTAGTTTGAAAACATTCAATAAATGAACTTACATTATCAACAGAAAGTGAAGAGGTTACAGTGTTGACATCATGTCAAAGATGTATATGTGTTGCCTCCCTGTCTCCTGCATTGGGTGGAAGACAAAAAGCATCCAGCTGCATAACCTTCAACCTGAAATAACTCACTTATGTTTTCTGGAACAACGGATGAATTTGGTCTGAGAGTAGCCCCGCTGTGGTCACCATGAAGCAGCAAGCAACTGGGGTGCACCGACAGGGTGGTCAGTTCACACCCTGTCTTAGCTGAGGTCAAAGCGAGCTGCAAAGCTGTCTTGAATGACAACACCTTTAGAGAGGAGTGCTCTAGAGGCTCAAACTGCCATTGGTGCTCGAGATAGATCCCACTCTCTTGCCTCCAAGATGGTGTGCACCACCTGCGCAGACAGTCCAGCCCTCCTCAGCCTGTCAGAGCCGGGACGCCATTGTCTGAGTAATTTCTGCAGAATGAGCGACAACTTATCCCGCTTGACTCTCTCCAACAAGGGGGGGGGATGAGATGGAGCGGCGGAAAGCAGATTTCTTGGATATGGGCAGCATATGCGTCCATCCCTAGGGGTGGGCCATCATGCTGTTCTCGGGAGAACCATAGCAGGCAGTGGGTGTCGCATTATATACTATGGTCCGCACATAAAGGCACGACCTAATTGGCTGGCTACGTTAATGCAAATTTTTGACCTTGATTTATATATCCATCTATCTCTATATCATGTATGTCTATATCTTTATCTCTACATATAGCTCTATATCTATCTCTCTCTCTATCTTTATTTCCCAATGTTTGTACTTGGCTTTCTTTATCTTGTTTACTTCTATTAAAACCACAAAGATTATCATGATTTGTAATTCTCTTTCTCTCTTTTTTCTTTGTCTTTTGTCTGACATAGCACTGTTGATGCAATGTTTTTGTTCACAATCTTGTGTTATATTAAAAATCTATGAATAAATTGGGTAAAAAAAGTCTTACCTGCAGTGTCCAGTACATATCTAATAGTATTATTGGCCAATTCATCTAACCTGTTTAAAAAATATGACAATTAATTGAACTTGTGCTATAATTGATGTTCAGCGAAATGAAATAATAATAAAAAAAATACTTATTTATAGCTATTTATTTCTTCATTTCTTCTCAATCAAAAACAATATTCCTCCCTAGTGAAATACTGACAACACTGTGCAATGAGAAAACTGAACTTGAACCAATCTGCTCATTATTATTGTATCATTGTATTATATCATATTTATTTGATAGAATAAAGGAAGAGCTTGGGGTGGGGCCGGTATAGTGAAGTAATACCATTGTAATTAATTAGTGTATAACTTCAAACAGACTAATAAATCAGAGACAGCAGGGTATGTATAATAATAAAAATCAAGAGAATTACAGAACAGTGGGTTACACCACCAGCAGAGCATTCAATAAAGGATTTTTTTTTGTTATATTGCTGCTGTGGCATCCAGGAGAGGATATTATGGATTTGGATCTATTGTACTGCTGGGTTCAAGTGTTGCTCATGGAGCGGCGTTATTGCCTCAGTAAAAGCCATACACAAATGGTTCAGATAGTCCATCTACAGAGAACGAGGTGTAGTGTCTGCTTGCACTATGAGCCCTACACGCCGTGCAGTTACAGTAATTGAAAAGGCTGATACATTTTGCGATCTGCGCAGCTCACCACAACCACAACAAAAGCTTATTAATCAATTTAGTCTCTCTCGGGAGTGTGATATATTAAGATATCATTTGCCTAGACTTCTGAAAACCCGCATGCATTTTTAAATACATCACAGATCCAGAGCTCTTTGCAAGTCAGGCTGTCCAAAAAAGAGCCTCTCTCCGTTTGATGACGGTGTTCAGTTTGAGCTTTGCAGCTGCCTAAATGGTGAAGTGATGAGAGCTGAATTCTACTTGTTACTCTCCGGAGGCGTGATTCAATTCCTTAGAAGTTAGCGGCCTTGATGCAAACAAGAGCTTTACCAAAAATAACATGCCACAAACTTTCAAAAGAGACAAAGTTTTTTTCTGTTGAATTCATTCCAATTGAAGTTAAGATCTATTTCCTGCGTTGAGCTCGTACATTTTTAGAGAACTGAGGGAAGAGCACTACGGAGCATTGTTGGCAAAGACAGATTCAGGACGATAGAGGATTTGAGTTCTTTTGTGCCCTTGAAGATGACCACAAATGAGTTAGAGACTGCTGTCTGGAGTCTGGGAGGAGAGATCAGATGCACTATTTTACTTTAACTTTGACTTTTTTTGTTTGTTCAATTTTTTTAAACCACATGTCCATGAAAATGCTTCCCCACAATGGATGCTGATGCTGAGAATTTATACATCAATGAAATCTATCTTTTTCACATGGTGCTGCTGAGGCCTAATTCTATCAAAGGGAAAGATGAACATGTATTAAGGACACATCTAAATGCACCACTTCCTTCCTTTCTAGAGACATGTACTAAATGCACTTTTTGTTTTTTTCTGTATTGAGCGAGTTTCTATGACAAGAGTGAATATGGCAACTCTGATCTCCGTACGAGTCTAGAGGGCTTTCCCCTTTTCAGAGTTTGTACCTCCTTGATTCCTTTCCTCGACTCCTCTCCTCGTGTCTCATGGTGCCTTCAAATGGGGTCGTGTTTACCGTGTTCATGAGAAGAGTCCATATGAACGTCCCCCGCTTGCGGTAGTCACGACCTCGTAAGTGGAAAGTTTCTGAAAACGAGTTGTGACGTGTTTGTTGACGTTGTCAGAAATGGCGGAGGGAAGTTAATTTTTCGGTGCATAATGAGTTAATATGTTATAATTTTAGTCGTATATTGTTTTTCTTCATAATTTTATAATAGGTCTGAGGAAACTGTTATTCCGTACGGCCTCATCTTTTTCCTCTGTCATTGTGCCTTTGTATTTGCTGCATTATGTTTCCAACTTGCTAGCTTGCTAAATTGTTAGCATCTTTGGCTTCTAGACGCTGAAAGTGGCGTTAATATTGTCGCTGCTTAGCAGCGGTATTCTCACGACTTGACCACTTGAACGCCAAGCATATTGTACGCACGACTTTCCATGTTGTAAACACGAGCTCGCAAGTTTCATTTGAAGGCACCATATGAGATGCGAGGGAGACAAGGAAGTCAATTTTGAGAGGATATTGGGTTAGTTTGGCAGTAATTCCCAAAAATTACTTGTTAATTATCCCCTAATTACCCTGACATTTGCAGACCTGTAAAATTAAGTGTTACCTGAGATTATTCCAGCTGTGTGTCACGCCTCTTTTTACGTCGCGGGTGCCGAAAACACTTCCACAAAGGATACACCGGCAACACATCCTCCGGCAAGCCTGATTTCGTGGCTCCTCGTCTCCTCGAGCGAAGATCGAGGAGACGAGGAGCCACAAAATCAGGAAATGAGAAGCAGCGTAGAGGTCAGGGGCTATGCAGCTTCCTCACGGTCTATTTGACGATTTCCTCCCATCTGGTCATTAGACCCCCGCCAGCATGATCCCTGGCCTGCAGAGACCAATGGGCTGTGATAAATTTTGCCTATTATTCAGATAAATCAGATGCCTGTTACAGCTCTGCACTGCACTATTTGGCAGGCTGAGCAAGACGTCTGCCATTACCCCGCCTATATGTCACTGTATAAGCCTATCTTATCCTAACACAGAAAAAAAACAACGACAAAAAGAATACATTTAAGTGAGAATGGAAATGAAAAAGCTCCAAGGAAATTAGATTAACCCTCAAGATTGCATGCAGTAGAACAAGACATTGGATTTGAGTCCACGTATTGAGGAAAATGAGTCTGAAAAGATGTACGCGTTCATTATCAGACGTGCCCACAGTGTTGGAGCTCCGTGTTTCTGCTTGATTACTATTCAAGACTGCAGAGCTGTTTGTGAGATTCATTCATTCATCTTATTACTTGGCTTTTACCTAACCCGTCTATCTTTATTGCCCCTTTGAGGAAAATAGGATTGTGTGATAGTGTCTGAGCTAGCAATGAAACATACAGTAAATAGAGCGTTTTGCTGCTATTCAATATTCAGTATTTATCATGTTATGCTTCTGAATTGCTCACATAGGGCTACAGTACATATTATTCCAACTGATGTTATCCCTTCAGGAATGAGAAAACTATCAACAAATAAACATGCTCGGAGAAGCATTTTTTTGTCAGCCACGACAGCATTGTTTTGGACTTATATTTGTTAATTTTGTGGCTGCAAATGAATCTGCTTGTGCGTGGGAGGGCAGAGAGCCACAGCTCAGGTTGTGTTTATGCAGATGAGTGGAGTTTTGTGAATCATTCTGGCGTGAAACTGCAAACACAAGAGAATGGAGCAGGTTTTGTGGCTCACCCAGAGTCAACCCTGGCTCACTCACAAGGCGTCAAGTACCACAGCTTGGTCAGTGCCCCATGGCGTTTGATACTAATGCACCAAGGCACATTTTAGCATCTATATACGTAGGATGCACTGGGCTTTCAACTAACTCCAATGTAAACCCATCCGCTCCATTATTAGACGGTCAGAGCAACTGACATAGTTTGAATTGGACATTCCGTGTATCATGAGTATGCATTTTAGCCTTTTCGCCTGTTATTTGTACATTACACAATTGTCCGCAGTTAGGTTTAGGTAAGTCATTTTGTTGCCTAAACACCACAGTATGTATGTATGTATGTATGTACAGTATGTATGTGTAGGAAAATGCACGGAAAACAACTTTTGATTAGATGGATACGTTGACCTAACCAAGTCAGTTTTCTGCTAAACATAACCGAACCTTTTTCACATCAGAAAACCTTTTACTTGTTAAATATAGCCGTTTTGAAAAGTACAGACATATGGTGTCATCCTGCCAATGGAGAACATTTCTAAAATCTATATATCAGTATTTCTATAAATTACTAATTATTATTAGTATGGATTACTTCAATATTGGAATTGTGAAGAACCAATGGGTTTATTGTATGTGGATAGTCTCTTTCACAAATGTGCACTGATGCTCTTCCAAAACCTCTTTGGGTTGGGTTCATGCTGGTTTTGTTAGCTACAACATTTCAGGCCCTTGCAGTAGTCTAGAAACATCTAAAGTATTTATTGGCTAAACATTAATTTGCATGTTTAAGTCACAACATGTTTCTTCCAAAGCAAGACAGGAAGATCTGAAGTACAAATTAGAAACCATGATGTGTTGCCAACCTTCTAGTATATTAATTGCCGCAGAACCACATTTTAATTTTGCTGCCTTTCTTTTTCGCCTATTAGAGGATTGGAAGCCACCGTTACTGTCAGTTTTTCTTTCAGAGTTTTGCTGATCAAATGGCATCATATTTATTATATAGAATTATTCAACTCTCATTCACAAACATTCCCTGTAGGCCCATTGAAAGCCATTGTCACAATGAGAGGTGATTACAGGGAACAGGAATTTGGACCCAAATGTAGATGAAAGTGACAGAGCAGGTGCAGTTCAATGATTTATTTCTAATGTGGAGTTGGATAAAGGCTCACAGGCAGACGAGCAGGCAGGTTCAGATAAAGGTAGACAGGAAGGCAGAGGCTCATGGCAACTTTAATGGTCTGGCAGGGAATGAATGGAACTGGGCCGGTGTGTGAACTGAGAGGCTGATGAGGGAATGAGATGCAGGTGAGGAGGTGGGCGGGGAACGCCAGGCAACTGCAGAGCAGATGAGGGAAATGGGAACAGGTGTGTAGATGGGTGGAGCAGCAATTGATGGGGGAAATAGGAAAAGTCTGAGGGCATAGTGACAGCAGTAATAACACTTAGTAAAATGTAAAAAAAAAAAAAAAACTGATTCAGGTCTCTACACACTGTTAAGATTTTCCCAGTAAAATAACAGTAAAGAACTGGCAGCAGGGTTGCCTTTATATTACTGTAAAATTAACATTATTATACTGTTACCTATGATACTTTAGACAGTTGATCAGCAGTAAAGTGTTGTTTTTTAAGAATGCATTATAGTTCAATTAAAAAACGGCCGATGAGCGTAATTTAACAGGTTTTCTTTTGTATTAACAGTAAAGCACTGTTTTTAGCAATAACAGGTTAATACTGTTGAAATCCTGCTGTAAATTAACAGCAATTGTTTACAGTGCAGGAACATTGTGTAGTGTAGCTCAGGAAAAAACCAACCCAGCACATGTTGCACAAGACACACTTAATGCCAAGTATTCAACTGAATTAAGCTGAATACAAACACTAGACGGGTCTCTCATTAAATTCCCATTGTGAGGACCCAACTGAACTTTCAAATATTCAACCCTCTCTTGGGGTTGTAGAGAATTTAGTTTGATACCAAGGTCACACATTTATCAAAAAAACACATCTAAATCCAAGTTTTGATTATGTCCGCTCCTCTCCTTTCCTCTCCTGTGTCTTTAACCTTTATCATTTTATTATCTGTAATGCAAGTCAAGTACCCTAAAGGCAACTTTTAATAAAGTGCTTTACAGAAGACAAGAGAGAAACAACAACAACAACACACACACAGCTCATGTTCAGGGCACGTAACCTATTTAAATGCCATTCACACTCTCATTTACTCCTTCTTCTTCTTCTTCTTCTTCTCAGCGATGCTGCCTGTCTTCTTCCTGGACCTCTGACCAGCACAGTCTGTCTGAACACACTGAGCTCGGAAAGATTAGACAGATTCATAGCGGGAAACTTTATTTCACAGAAAATGTAATTATATGCCAGTTGTACCAATTGGAAATACCACTTCCATCTCCTCAGATGATTTATTAGTCTAGGCTATAGTTGAAAATGTATTGCTGAAAACTGAATCTAGATGGATTAATGTGTTGAAATAAAAAGATAAGCCTCCTACCTTTTTCTGTTTTCTAGCCAACCTTTAATGTTCTGGACTGAGTATGGGATTTATGTGATACAAAATGGACATGCAAATTCAAGTTATTATGACATGGGTGGACTGGTTGCCTGGTTGGACATGGAAAATGAACTTTTGTGAGAAGCTGATTAATATTGTTAATTGTTTCTGAAAAAAATAAATAAAAATGTGTTTGAAAATCCATCATCACTTACAGTAGGAACCAGCTTTGTGTTATTACAGTTAAAGCCAAATGTACCCATCCATCAACTCAACCTCTAATACCCATTTGCCCCACATGAGAACAGTCTGATGATGTGTTTTCACTTGGAAGATGTTATGTTAATATCTGTGTTTTCATTCCAAATTCATAAATCCCTGCTATTTTGGAGCTCCAGTGAAATCACTTACTGCCATGTTATCCGTCCACCATATAGGAGCTTCATTGTTCTCTGATCTGCTCTACTTGCTTTGTTACGCTGTGATGACGTCCATTCCTCCCTTTCATTGCTAAAGGCCCTACCCAGTGGAGGGTTTCAGTCAAGCCTTTCCTCAGTAGATTTTCAAATAATGCATGAGTTGTCTGTGTTCCGCCTTGGGAGGCTCTGCATCAGGAAGAAGCACCAATTTAGACAAAAAGCGCTTGAAGTCAGGGTCCAGAGAGGTCCAGTTCTGTAGAGTGATTGCACCCCATGAGAGAGACTAAAACTTCTACACAAGGGAGTTAAAGATGGTTTGTAGTGACAAAAGCAAGACAGGTTGAAACCTCATGAGAGACATTGAAACCTCAGGCGAAATGTCCAACCTTGTTCAAGCTAGTGAAATGAAACAGGTGTGTTTTGCAACTACTTTGCCAACACAAAAATATCTCTGCCTTTACACAACATTAAAGTGACGAAAGTTAAAAATATTGTAAAAAAAATAACTGCCACAAAAAGTCTGATGCTGAAGCCTATTGTCCACACTACTTTTACTAGATCACACTAGATTTCTGCCAGCGTTTTGGTTGAAATTTGTCTTAAGTTTATATAATGGTGGATGAAAATGATTTATTCAGCAATGATGCCATTAAGGTTGGTTTGATTTCAAGAATTGATACTAAAAATCATGTTTTCGTTAGCTTAGAATGAGCCCTTCATATCTACATAGGGAGTGGGTCCTCTTGACAGAGTCTGCCATGTTGCTCTGGCACAGAACGGACAAACCAAACACTGGCTCTAGATAGAGCCTTGTTTACGTTACCTGAAGGCCACAGTAGTTCTCCAACACGCTTGTGAAACTGAGGTAACATGAGTGCAAAACTGTGGTACCGCCAGCCGCTGTCTGACTTCCGTTGCTAGCGTTATTATGGTAAGGATGGCCTCTGAGCGAGGTGACTGGCGTTACCGCGGTTTTGCACTCTGCGGCTCACATTATCACAGTCTTGGAAAGGGAGGAGTGAGCGGAGGGGTACTCAGTTGGTTGCAATCTGCAACCACACCACTAGGTGCTGCCCTACACACTGTACCTTTGAGGATTTAACTGTGAAGCAGTTGCAGAAATAATCCACAAAACTAACATTTTGCTCTGCACAAGTTGATATGTTGTATTATTTTACTATCAAAATGAAAACAATGCAAACCATGATGAAGATGCATATCAGACCCTTAATGCACCTCCATTATGTAAGGTACAAACATGCGTCACAGAATGTGTATAGCGGAATGTTGTTGCTGGACTATTGTGACTGTCATCATTGCAGAAATAGCTGACATTTCTTTCCTCAGTATTACTTTTTTCTCACTCCTTTTATCAGTGAACCATGCTTATTTCATGGCATTTCTAGAAGCTAGGCTATCAAGCTCACTGCTGACCTTGAGATCACGCCCACTGCAAACTTCATTCACGTGCAAAAATGTGTACAATACCAGCTCCATCTTTGACAGAGCCTTCGAAAGTTTCTGCATCCTCAACTGTCTTCCCAGTCATTATATGACACTGTAGCGTGTAGGGGAAAGGCTGCTGATTAAGCTAAAGCTCATTGCCCTCCCTTCAGGTTCTTGCATGGCATCCCGGCTTCCCCTCCATTACACCCTGCTGCTCCGGCTTTACTGGTGGAAGTAAACATCTGTCTGGTTAAAGCTTCATGATTTTGTCGGGAAACCTCGGTGACCTTGGATGTGCATCTCCAAATCTGTCTATGTCTGAGGCCCAGCAGCCAGGCTTTGTTCTGCTATGTCCCAGGGGGGGTGGACTCTCCCTCTACTGAATCACTGGGTTGCTGTGGTGGAGAACCCCTGCTTAAAAAGCTTCCCTGCTGGCATCTAACTGTCAGCTGTTGCCCTCTTCTCTGCTTGTTTCTCTGAAAAATAAACCTACAAAGTCTGAAGATGGTGTCTCAACACACTTACAGTGACTGTAAATACAGTTTGAGTTTGAAATTTGAACATTAATATAATATATACATAATCAAACCTTTTTTTTTCATTTTGAACAGAATATTCTGTATTAATGTGTGAATCTTTCTTACAGAGCATTGTCATTTAAAAAGAGGTTAGCTCAGCATGTGACTCTCTTCACAAATACAGTTTGTCAATAAAAAATTCAACATTTTTGGAGCTGTTCATAGTATTTGAAGTAAATAATATTGTTTTTGTGCTGAATTTCATTCACTATTTAACATTTTTTTTGCCCTCTCACTAATCACTTTTCCCTGCCTGGTTGTTGATATTTTCTAATACTGCTGTGCACAGAGCAGTCATAAACAGAATTATATTTTTCAATTATTTAACAAAGCAGTGCATTTCTTAAAACATCTAAAAGAAATTGCATTTATATTGGGAAACGCTGAGAAAAAAAAAATAGGCCACATGAAAGCATACAAAAACCAAAAGAGAGCAAATACAGCAAAATGTAAACTCTATTTTTAAATGCTCATTTCAGGTCAAGGGGAAGACACGGTACAGTGTGTAAAAGGAAAGTGCCAAAGGGGACGAGAAAAGGGCTCTCTTAGAAGGCAACAATTGCGGATGAGATTTACTTAAGCTTGCTCCAGACTGTGGCAGGATACAGTTGAAAGCCAGTGTAGGCTGTGTGAGGACAAGACATTTTACATGCCCGAGGAGCTCCATTACTTACAGTGGATGTAGGGCCAACAGTGCCATAGAAATCTTTGCCTGGTTGGGGGAGAAAAAAGAGAGAGAGAGAGTTACAGTTGCAAAACATTGAGAAACAACCTCAGAGTGTATCAAAGCCATGAATTTTCCACTCCCTTCCAGTCGAGAGTTGTCGGCCTCGAAACCACCACCGCAGTCACCACGCTGCTTTAAAGGTCACTGGGAATCAGACACTGCATACATACCAAGCCACCCGACCTGGCCAATCAACCACCAGCCACGGGCTTTTTTCACACGGACTTAGATGAGGTGGGTTGTGTGCAATCAGCTGAAAGAGGCTGACCCCTCAGCCATGTCAGACCTTTTTTTTAACCTTTCAAATAATGTGTGCCTTTGCAGAAGAAAAACTGGCACGCTTCCAAAGCATAGTATTTGGCATAGTTTGATATGGTGCCGCTCACAGCATTTCAGTGTATCTTGTACAGTATCGTATCGTAGTATATAAGAAATATCAGCCAATTAGACTGTTGTCAGGCTATTAAATAGGCACTATTGGTCGCTATAAGCACCGTATATGTGGGTCAATAGGGGCCTACTACACCCAATAGGTTTTATCATCTACTTACATGGTAGATCACAGAAATAAGGTGTAAAAGAACACAACAGCGACCTCTAGCAACTAGTTAATTATGACAGGAGGTGAAGAAAAGGCATGCGCTGTAGTTTAGACATCATGAAAGTCCATACAGGGTGGAGATTGGGGGCAATAGATGGGGCAATATAGACACACAAGATACAGGGTTTTCAACCTGACTGAGGTTCACATTCTGTGTGAATCCAACGATGTGTAGTTGCCATTGCGTTCACAAGGGTTTAGTTTCACTTTCATTTTCACTTTTGACATGTTGTTATTTTAAGCCAAAACACAATGTTTTTCCCTAAACTGAACTAAGTGGTTTTGTTTTGTTGCCTAAATCTAAAGAAGCCCTTTTGTTTTTGTCCAAAACGTAATGTCTCATACAGTTTTACAATGTGTTAGAATGTGTTATTTTTAAGGTTCACTTTCACTTTTACAACCTAGTAGGCGTAGTAGGCCCCTAATAACCCACATCTATGATGTTTATAGCGACCGAAAAATGCCTATTTAAAGGCCTGAACAGTCAAATCGGGTGCATTATACCAGCCCAGTCGAACAGCAATTTGTGAAATAGTCAAACAAATGTATGTATTGATTCATGTACATAGACAAAAATATATATTTTTTTTTTTGATGGTCAGCACAAATTCAATTTGTATGTAATCTACGTAATTGTGAACCAGGAAGTATAGAGAGTGGCGAAGGCCGCCTAGGGAAGAGGTCAGACTAAGTAGTTTTGTTGCCTAAACCTAACCAAGTCGATCTATTCCAACACCTAACTAAGTAGTTTTATTTTGAAAAGACTGGAGTGGACATTGAAACATACGTCAATACGTCGACATTCGTCGAAAAATGCATGGAAAATACGTTGTTGAAAGTCATAATGAGAGTCACAAAAAAAAAGGAAATTCATGTCTATGTACATGAATCAAATTGATTTCATTTTGTGTCTATTTCACAAACTGCCATGAGACTGTGTTGAATATATATATCCTTTGGTTAAAATGGGTAAATGTTATATAGTTTAGCTGTTAAATGTGTCTATTCAGAAAGTTTTCCTTTTCACTGACAGTATGTTCTAGAGCTAAAATGAGCATTACCCATATGATTAGCAGTTTGGAAAAAGGGCCACGACCAATGTGTCACCTACATGATGGTTACCTGGCTACAGGTTTGAACATTTGATGAATAAGTACCGGTCATTTCTTGACGTCTTGTGTTGACGTTACTCCAGAGGGCGTGTGATCATCGGAGGAGAAAAGTAAAAGATAGCAAGACCTCATGTCCTGAAAACCGCTGTGAGCCCGGACTGTGAGCGGGCCTGTCATGTTCCTCCAAGGCGGTGATGGCATGATGTGTGCATCTGAAGTGACAGCAGGCTGAAGCAAACAGATCTCTCGTCTCAGCTGCGACACTGACGGAACTCCTCCGCCGAGGGTATTTGGTTCACTCAAGAACAAGTCGGCTGTATTCGTCAAGTTTACTTCCTGAGTGTTTGTGTGACAGAGCTGTCTCCCAAAAAGTTTATGAAATAAACACAAACTCTGAAATGTAGGTTATGTGGGCACTGTCTTTGCATTTTCTTAAGTTTTTTTTTCCCCCTCGCCTGTGCCTGTTCTGTATTATGATGACTCACTGTGCGTCTCAGTTGCAGGAACGTCATTAGTGATGCAGTGACACTGCAATTTTAGTTTTGTGCCATCAACACCTTTCTGTTTGGCCCCATTTCCCAAAAGTATCTTAAAGAGGAGCTTTACCAATTTGACACATTTACACAAAGTCTGTTTACAGGTCTTGAGGAGTATTATTGCATTGTGACTCTAGAGGGGGCTGCCCAAAACCTGATAAATTTCCTCAAATGATGTCAAAAAAAGTTTAAAAAATGACATCCTAATGTCTTTACCTAACCCTTTTTCCTTGACCTTGGTGGAAAACGTCATGAGGTCAAGGAAAGATATGAAGTTCATAAGGAAAAGACCACTGCAGTGCTCAGAGAATCCAACAGTACAACAAATAAGTATGCTATTAGTATAGTTCTTTTAAAACTTAAAATTTAACCGTATGCTTTCAGATCGTTTCTTATGTATTTATTAGTGATGAATTTAACAAAATTAAAGTAAAGTTTACTTGGCTTATACAAAAGCATACAGAAAAGTCTAAGTGTACTTGGCAAGTATACAAAAAAAATCCAAGTATATTTGGCTTATACTGAAAGTTATTTTTGTTATTTTTTTCTTTGAACAAAGAGTACATATTATTTGTACATTACCAAAAACGGTAAGTAAACTATTATTTTTCATTCAGAGAAGTTGTCTGGGGTCAGTTATTTAAAATACATCACTGTGAGTGTAAATAGATTGTGTATCACTAGGGTAATA